>VDFB02262879.1:0-184633 GCA_007258455.2 Sequoia sempervirens
AACACATTTTATTATTTATCATGTTTATCATTTCTCTCGTATGTAGACATACATTCCCTACCTAGATCTTATTGCTCCACTGATCTATAAACCACTAAGATAATTACCTTAATAATACATTAGTAATAGTATATAAAGCTAGTTCCACTCCTACTATTCTCAACCATGATGTCCTATAGTTGGATGACTTATAATAGCATTAATATTTGAAATAATAGAAGTAAATAAGTGAATAAACAAATAAGTAAATAAGTAAATAATATTTGATATGATGTCTTGTGATGTTGGAATAAGTTTGATTTAGACCCTAAATCCCTTTTTGCCACATCACGAATGCATTCATTGAAATTTATGTGGTAGATTATTTTTTTATAATAAAATTCTTGACCTTGAGAATGGAAATGCAATATTTAGGTATGGAGTGACAACTAAAGTAGGGGTGCACTATGTAGTGGGTATGTTTGTGACAAGATTAGTGTTTTTTTGTTGTAATATTTATTGTAACACCTTAGGGAAACCCCCCTTGGTTTATTACAGCTAGAAGTGAAGGAGTATTATCCACTTCAGTATTTGGTCCTTAGTTTCCCAACTTGAATATAGTTTGTGTGATACTCTTGCCATGTTTGACACCCTTGGCACTTGAGAGATCACCATCCTTAGGGATATAGGACTCACACATTAGATCACCAACACTCTCCATGTTGAATATAATGCCCAAAGTGATGAGTTTCATTTGATATGTCTTTTATAAGTTTTTTCAATTTAAAATTGTTGGGTCTCGAAATTTCTACTCATGCTTCTAGAGAGATCAATCCACTCAAGGCTAGGGATATGTCATTACTAAAGGTGGATAAACTAGCTCATCAACAAAGAGTGAGGAATAAAAAGACAATTGATAAGAGTGGGTAAACTCATCTTCCCTTAAGGTTTGGTTGGGCATAGGAGAGTAACATGATTATCTTAAGATACATACATTCAAGGTTTACTTCAAATGTTTTCTTGGGTATATGTTGAATCATGAAGTACATAATAATTAATTCTCTACTCATAAGTTATCAATTAAATATTTTCTTTATTTTAAGCATATGGAAGATCAATTTTTCAAGACTAGTGCCTCATGGGGGTTATAAAATCAAATTCAACCATTAGAATAATAAATAATAACAATAATAGAGGCGTGATATTTAACAACTAGATCTATTTAAAAATTGTTCTCCAAAGCTCTAGATATTCTTATGCAATGAGCAAAAGACCATTAAAATTAACAATATGTAGTGTATCAAAGTGTTGTAACTGTTGTCACCTAGAATTGCACCCTGTGCAAAGTTTATAAAAACTGAGCTTTCTAGAGCAACATGGGATCATCTCAAGGTTGTGGGTCACCTATGATTGAAATGAACCTTGGCTTCCTTTAATTTATCACCTGAATACCCGATATGTAAAGGGAAAAGGGAGAAGAGGAATACATAAACAATGGAAATTAAAACCTGGGGTGATACACAAAATGTGGGAATATTGGCAGGATACTCAATTTACACTTGAATCTTTGATTGTAGTATTACATTTTGCTGAGCATGGGAGTTAGTAGGATTAGCCTATCATTTGACCCTCGTGGGGTGACAAATGTGATGAAGGAGTCTTCCTTGGCAGGTTATCGAGTTTCAAGACCATACTCCTCCAATTAGTTGGTTTGGGCCTTTGCGGAGGACTCCGCAATTATTAGAGGCATACTATTTTAGTAAATTCGGTAGGCAAGGGTTACTATTTTTGTAGGGGCACACAGCTCGGAGTTAGCAATCTCGGTTTAATGAGTTTGATAGTTTGATAGGCGAGCAGTGGTGAATAAAGGAGCATTTAATATGTAATTAAATAATTATTATTATGACTTTATATTATAAAGTCACTTTAAGCACAATATTAAAGAATATTAGTATGAATTATAAAGTATTTAATACTTTATAATAGTGGAGTAAAATTAATATTAAATGAGTATTTATTACTCATTTAAAAAGACGCCATTTATTAATAAAATTGCCTAAGTTCAAAAGAGGCGAATTTTATATTATTAAATGCATTTAAACTATTTTTTTGAAGGGGGTCGAATTTTTGAAAGAGGTATTTATTTATCAAAGACAGAATAGAACTCATTATTGATTGATTATTCAAATTTTGTCTTTTCTCTCTGAGAACATTTGGAGTTGGAGAAACAAGGGTTTCTGCAATTAGGTTTTGGAGAACGTCAACTCTTCAGAATTAGACATACTGAGGCTGTGAAATACCAGTTGAAGATTGTCAGTTGAGTGGCTTCACACAGGAGTCATTACAGAGCATATTTGAGAAGTTTTATTCAAGTTTCTTGAGTAGTTTGAAAGGGTTTGTTGGCTGCTACAGTAACCGCTACAGTGCACGTGAATAGTGACGCTACAGTGCATGTGAACAGTAACGCTACAGTGCACGTGAATAGTAATGCTATAGTACCACGTGAACAGTACGCATGAATAGTAAATGCTACAATACCGCTACAGTATAACCCAGATTTGCAAGGGTTCTATGTAGAATATATTTATTGTTGATTGCTACAGGGGCATGAATAGTACCCGCGCTACAGTGACGTGAATAGTACCCGCGCTACAGTGCTGCTACAGTACTATTCACCTCTTTAAGGTTGATGTGTAATTTTCAGACTTGGGTGCAGCCTTTACCTCACTTGGGGCCCTGTCTTTACATCACGTGAGAAGTTCTGGGCATTTATGGTGCTGTTGGGAGGTCACTTAAGGGTTCAGTGCTGTGAGCATCATCAGACTTATAAAGACTGTTGTCTTCATCTATAGGGCAGGCGTGAGATACAGGTTAGGTGTTTTCATATTTTAATTAATTGCATATGCATAAATCCAGGTCTGCAAGTCTTTTAAAGTGTCTCAGTTACTGCTGTGTGAGTTCTGGGGGTGTTATCTTACCATGGCTGTGTGTAAATGATGTTCTAGACTGAGTCTTTTAATTGCTGTTCAAATTCTGGGTTAATCTAGATTGTGACAGTCATGCCTACACTCAGAAAATTCACGAAATAATTGTTGTTCCAGTCATTGCTGTTAAGGGTTCAGATTTGCATATTTCCGGTATGAGCTCATAATTTCATGAAATGTAAAGGGACAAATCTGTATTAAAGTCACTTGTTCCTTGTAAAGGATATTATGGATTTGTTTTCTAGCCTTCATAGTACTATCAGGATATCTTTCATTTGAGCATTGGCATATGTTATTTGCACTTTCTTTATTCCTTGGCAAAACATCATTGAAACTCAAGCAAAACCCAAACACTGAAAACATTGAATATCAAACAAAGGGCAGAAAATTGTGGTTGATTAGAGTCCACCAGGTGTGGGTTCTCACATTTTTGTAATAACCCTCTCCAAATTAAGCAATTACATTCAAGTAAAGTTAAAGATTTAAACTTATCGGCTCCAATGTATTTGGCAAAAGTGTGATATCGGCATAGTTTAAGTTTATGCTATTTATTGGAGATTGCCTCCACCTTTATTGCCATCATTGTTCAACCAAAGACTTGGATCATTGTCATATCGGGATTTATTAAGGCGCGCCTCCTATAATATTTATCTATAATTATTTGGCTGCCTCTTATGGAAGGGAATCGTGTCTTTCTAAAGATCATAGCCATTGGGAATGATATTGAGCATTCTTCCTAAATACATGTTGTTGCTCTCCTATTGGTGGACAGAAGTTTGGGTGTAGATGCCTACCCCTTGTGCAGATTATGGAATCCTGAATCCAAGAAGTGGACAAATACATAAGGCAGCGATATAAGTATTTAAAGCCAAATATTAACTATCAAAAGAAATCTGCAATGTCCCCAATTTAGCTCTACACTCTTCATTGGGAATTAGCCTAATTATGGAAACCTGTAGGCTAATTAGAGATGAAAATTAGGGTTTTCTATTTTATAGGAGGTTTTGAAGGCTTGCATGCAAGAGTTTTCGTTGCATGTCTAGTGGAGCTTTTTGGGTTTTTGGAGAGCTTCAGGATGAGGTAACATGTATATTGAGAAGATGGCATGCATTTCTCTCTAGTACCTTGCATGCAGGAAAGGTTTTTGGGTTTTTCTAGGTTTTCAGAGAGCTTCAGAATGGTGTAACATGCATCTTCATCTGACAACCTTTCTAGACATTTACTATTTTTAGTAAGTAATGACAACTGCCCGGTTTGTGCTCAAAAGGCATTTGGGAACACTTACTATTTATAGCAGTTTGCTATTTTTGGTAAGTTCTATTTATGGCAGTGTCATCCTTGTAGCCTTCTTGGAGACTTACTATTTATAGTATGTCATGTTTTCTGCTTAGTTTGGCTTTCTGTTGAGTTTGAAGTGAACTTACTATTTTTAGAAAGTCTATTTTTGGTAGTGGCATCATTAGCAGCTTAGCTCAGATCATCATGCTATTTCTGGCAGTCTGGCAGAATTAGTTTTGGGTGTTGGTTTTGGCTTTGGTTTCTATCTCTCCTTTGGACTGAGTTTCATCACTTAGTCAAATTTATATTTTGAGTTTGTACCCCATGCCTAGTCAATGAATTTCAAGTTGTTTTAAAAATGGGGCCATGAAGTGGATGCCTCATTAATGCTTAAAAAATGTTTTATTAATGTTTAAATATCTCTTCAAAAGTGGGATGACTTGGAGAAGAATATTAAGAGTTTTAAATATTTTAAAATACATTTTGAGGTGGATGTCCTTTGGAGAAACTGAAGAGGTTCTTGGCTGGAGTTATAGGTTGATTCATTCGCCCATTTGAGCCTATATATTGATGCTTTGTGAAGAGTTGAGGATCTTTTGGAAAATTCATAATGTTATGTTGTTGAACTGAGTTCAGACTTTGCTAGGAGGATTGCGTATTCTCTAGCCTTATACCATTCTTCAGGCCTAAAACTATGGCTTCCTAGATGGTGACTTAAGACCATACTTCATCCAGGAGTGTGGATTGAGCTTAATTGTGATGGTGATAGCAGATTCTTGTTGTATAATCTGTTATTTCTGATTATTACAGGTAGATTGTTGATTTATAATCTATTTATATCATTGCTGGAAGTGCAAGCTGAATTACATTTCTGTTCGTAGCTTCAACTGCATAATTTATTTGGTTCTGGGTATTGGTGCCAGCTGTGCAACTGTGGAAGGCGCCTCATCTCACCAATTTGCAGATTTTATCTTTGAGAATCTAAATTTTAAGAGGTCGACCCTTCCTAGAGGTTGTGCCATCTCTTGATGTGCATTGGGATTCGTGCCACTATTTGGTGCAAAATTTGAAGGTGTCTAGTTGTTGGAATATGGGCGCCTAGCTTCAAGGATTCACCAACATTTAGTTTCACGTCAATCAAGCTTTGTTTGGCGAAGTTATGAGCAAAACGGTGAATTCTCTTCTTGTTGGTCTGGTTTTCTGTTAATGTTGTTTCTAATCAGACTTGTCTAATTTTGATGTATTGCTGGTTTGAGCTCAAATTCTATATCATTCTTGTATTGTAATTGTTAGAGGTTTACTTCTCTAACTCATTATGATCTTGGAAGCATATCTCTTGTTATTTGCAGCTGAAACTTATTATTTGTAAAGCTGGTTTAGTAGTACTAACAACTAATTTTAATTATTGCTGCAAATTATATGTTTGTAAACACTCCCACTGAAAAGTGGTTGAGTTAAATAATTCATTATCATTCTTGTTAATTTCCCCCCACTAAATAAGTGGCAAAGTGGAAAAATATTCCCCCCGCTGAATAAGTGGTAGTGCGAAATTCATGGTCAGTTATCCACCTACTTGTATTTACTTTCATTTATGGTTGGCCAACCACCTATAGTAGCTTTGTAATTCTTTCTAGTTGCTAACGATCCTTGACACCATATGCTATCACCTCACCCTCATTGTGATCTTGGTGAACATTCTTGGTGAGGGTTATTTTTCAAGCTAGTTATCATTGAAACTAACACTAATTAGTGGCTTTGTGCTGGTTTTATTGTGATCAAATTCGAAAAATTAAGGGGAATATTACAGTGGTATCAGAGCCTGTTTTTTTGCCATCCTGTGAGTTCAATGTTTCAGTTGATAGATGTGTGACAGGGAAAACCGATTCTACATTAGAGGTTAGAATAGAACTCAATTTCAGTTTTCAGAAGTTCCTGAAGATGATACATATACTAAAGTTTAGAAGCCGTGAGCTATCTGATTTAATCAAGGCTTTTGAAGAAGAATTTTTTTTTGCAAGGTCACTTTGCATCACAAGAACAAGGCTCATTGAAGAACGTTAGACAAGGGAAGAAATGAGAATACTTCTTACGTTGGAACAATGTTTGAGCCAGGTGAAGCAATCACCTTCAATGTTAATTAAAACAGCATAAACGCCTGCAATGACCTCTCTGAAACATCCTTATTGGTTGAGGCATCCAGATGAAGAAATAAATCTGCTGGTTACTTCATGCCTCAGTGAAGTGATGAGAATCTTGGCACCCTTGGTGCCCTATGATGATAAAACTATGGAGGGAGTTCTTCATATGTTCGTGGAAAGCTTTCAAGATCTTGATGAAACTGATAGCAATCAGTACTCCAAAAGAGCTACTATACTGAAGATATTTTCTGAACTCAAAAAAAGTATGTTGCTAGTAGATTTAGGAATGCAAGATTGAATATATTATTTTATCCATTACCTCTTCATTTCAACTTGGAGTGAACAAGAGGAGGATGTTATTGCAGCAATGAGAAACATTTTAGTTTTAACTATCAATGAGATGGATGACATTCCAAAATCTGTCTTATCTTTTCTACTAAACATTCATGAACAAGAAGGAAAGAATTCTTCTATTGTTGGTATGTTGATCAAATATTTGTTCAATTAGTGTGAGGGAAAATTGAAGCCACACTTGAAGAAGACAAAGCAGATAAATGAGGTGGTCATTAATGCAGAAGACGGGAATAAAATGTTGTTTCTCAATGATTCTATGGTGGATTCTCAAGAAGAACCTATTGATATGCATTTGTTTGCTCATGCTAGGGATGAGTGTAATGAGGCAACATCAGTTTTGGATATACATGAAGAATCTATGACAAGTGATCAAGAAGACCTCCTTGGTATGCTTGTGACAAATAATGAAGAAATCAGTAATATACCTTCACATGATGGGCTTATTGAAGGTAAGAAGGATAGACTCTTCGAACCAGCTATCAGTGATGCTTCCTTGCTTCATTATAATGATGGAGATTTAGGTGGTTTTGAGTTTGATCATCAAACTAAGTTCTTGGGGAAAGATATTTATGAAGATATAAGTTTTGGTGAGTTGGGAGGTGTCTCATTCAAAGAGTCACCACTCCAAGAGAAGTACGAAGGGCATTTTCCTTTTGATCAAAATAATCAACCCTTTAGCATTTGGGATTTGAGTGTGAAGGTGCCTAATGTTGACAAGGAACTTGTATGGGATAAATTTCCCTTTGATCCCAATAGAGTACAAAATTCATATTTCACTGTAAGCTATGAGATGACCTTTAGAGGAGATGTCCTCGACAAAGTAGCTTGCATGGGAATGCCCCATAATGACCCTTTTAAGATGGTTGCAACAACTAAGGGAGAGTTTGTTGCTACTAAAACTTTCAGGTCTGCGATCAATAATGACTCATTGATCAAGTTGGGGGCTTCTTTAGTATATAATTAAGGAGACAGTGAAGGGGAAATAGAGCTTGAAGACCACAAGGCCCTTGCTGATGAAAAGTTTAAAGAGGTTTCTAAATTCAAATCAGATTTACCTCTTCATGTAGCTGATTGTAAACAAAGGCTCGAAGAATTGGTAGAATCTAATTCTCTTCATGACCTTGAGTATTTTCAGCTGGTGGATGGTGAAAGACAAGAGTTTTGGAGCAGCTATGAGGGCAGCAAAGACAAGAAACAAAGTTCTAATTTTGATATGCAGCCTATTAGCAGTTCCCCATCCTCGCACATTTATGAGTGGGAAAGTCAATTCTTGATATCCATTAAAGACGAGGTGCAAGCCCTATTTAGAATTGACCGCTCACATAGTTTGATTGAAGATATTTTGGAAGGAGTTAGGGTTGGAGCCACTCTCTTTAATCTGGAATTCATCAAAGACTCCTTAGAGATTAAGAAATCCGATTATCTATGCTGGATTAATGAACGAGATTATGCATTTGAATTTGTAAAGGAAATTGTTGCAATTCAAGGAGTTTATATGTTCAATAATCCATATTTTGAGTTGAGTGTTAATTCAATTCACTCCAATCTCTTCTCAGGATGGGATTTGAAGACATTATTTGTTCCATGTACTCTTGTTGCTGAAGCCTTCATGATGTGGCTTCCATGGAACACTAAAGAGGACACTAGATTCTGGAGATCATTTTTGGCTCTATCTAACATTTGGAATCATAAAGAGAATTTGTTCCGGTGTATTGGAAAATTTATATGGTTGATTATACAAGTATGGGATTTTCAACATGTTTTGATGAAGATCATTATGTGTAGAAAGAAGGTATGCTAGAGTGATAAGCGCCAAATTTTTTCTATGGGTGTTGTTACCTTCTTTATCAGCCATTTGATGATTGTTTCTGATCATCAATTGGAGGTTTGAAGAGAAAATTGGAGCAAAGAATGGTTCTTTTCTGTGATGAAACCTTCAGAGAGATTGTATTCAGTTGTGGATATGAACAAATGTGATATTTTGGATGCTGATTTTCAGTTTTGCAGCAGCTGTTTATCTCCTTGGATGTTGATTTTCCATAAATCAGATCTCAAGATGACTAAATTAGACTTGATAGGTAGTTGGTGTATTCATTTTCAGACCTTCCAGTCTCCTATTAGGATTGATTTTGGGCTTCAAATGAGAAAGGGAATGATTCAGTGCAGCCAAAATTTGTGTATGGGATGTTCTCCAATGATAACTAGTGGCCTTCTCTGCATTTTCTCCTATACTAATGTTTGGGGCAGTGAGCTTGTAACTGATTTGGTTCACCAGAAGTGAAATTTGCAAGCTTTTCTTGGAGTCCTCTCAATTATATCAGTTTGTTTCAAAGAAGGCATTATATATCCTCATGGAATTTTGAGGATGTGATTGTGGAACTTTGGCAAAGAGTTGCTTTTCTCTTTGCAAAAAGTGTTGGAAGAGTCACATATGCTATTGTGACTCTGTTTGACGCTATGAGGAGTTATGATGAGGAGCATGTTTTTGAGTTGAGAAGACTATCTTTCTTTTTGCTCAGGAATATGTTAGATTTTGGTATTGCAGATTTTGACTCCTCAGAGTTTTTAGGACATGGGATGTTGTAGGATTATGACTTCAACTCCTTCAAGACTGTCAGTTTTGTTGGGTGAAAATTATGTAATCACCTTTCCAATAGAATACACAACCTAGATTTCAACCACAGCTGTGTGAGATATGATCTCTCCTCTCAGAAAGGGGATGCACCCTTCTTACTACTAACATAAACTAAAGTAAAACTAATTAAGTATTCACAAAATGTACACTACAATTACGAGATGGGGGGTGTGCCACATTCATACTTCTCTCTTTTTTTAGAGAAGATGTTTTTAGTTTAAAGTTGTTTGGAATCAAAACTATCAACTATGAAGCATTGTTTTTGAATCAGAACTATCAACTGTGAAGCATTGTAAAACATCTTCTCTGAAAAAAGAAAGAAGTTTGAATGTGACACACCCCCCATCTCGTAATTGTAGTGTACATTTTGTGAATACTTAATTAGTTTTACTTTAGTTTCTGTTAGCAGTAAGAAGAGCGCCTCCCCTTTCTGAGAGGAGAGATCATATCTCACACAACTGTGGTTGAAATCTAGGTTGTGTAATCTATTGAAAAGGTGATTACATAATTTTCTGATTTTGTTGTGGAGGCTTTCATCTAGAAACCATGTTTGCACAATAATTTTGCAGTGTTGGCCAATATGGGAGCAAGCCTTTCCCTGATGGAAATAATTTCCTTCTTAGACCATTGTATTGCAGGCAAAGGTCTCTTAGAAATTTCATTTTCATCATAGGCAGCATTCATGACGTCACCAGGATCTTTGAAGCCCTCTGGTAGGTCAACAACACCAAGATCCTTGATCTGCTCTACGGTGAGCCTGCAATAATCCATTTTCCAAATATCCTCTTCATCTCTACATTCAACCCATATGTCTTCGAAGCGATACTTGTGGCTATGATCTTTCTTCAACTTCCTATTCACATTCCGGTAATCAAAGTCAATCTGTATTTGTATGTCCTTATTGTCATGATCTACTTTTTTGCATAGACTGATTTGGCCTTTTGTACACTTTGAATGGTATATCTACCAATTGTTAGTGGAAACTTGAACCCCGGTTTGTGAATTCTCATTCGTTCCTTGTGATGATATAAGCTGTTGGCATAGCTCAATGAGTATCCACTTATCTGAAGGATATCTGGGTAGCATGTAAGGACACCCAATGTAGCAACCTACCCTCATGTAAGTGAAAGTTGGAAATTGCAAGAATATACACCCGACCTTACTCACCACTTTGTAGGCCTCATCAGATACTCTCTTCTTTTCGAGAATTGGGTCAAAACTGAAAAGGAGAGGTGCAAAGAAGGCATCTATGACCCTCCTGAAATGATGAAGGCTTTCCTTCAGCTCCAACTGATAGAAATACTTGTACACAGGAACTGAGTGTCGGTTTCCTTTTGTAGATAACCCTGGGAATTGCCTCATGACAGCTACAGTATACACCAAATAAGAAGTCATATAGAACTTCAAAGTGGTTGGCACATTTATCAATTGTTCATGAATTTCGTCACTGATTTGTGTTCCCCAATCAATATGAGCCTTTTGTCTTCTTATGATCCGAATGTACTCATACATCAACTCCTAAAAATGAGATGATTTAGGCAATCCCTTAACCCTGCTCAGGAGTGTAATCATGTCCCTGACATCTTCTTTGAAGTCACTTTGCGGAAGCCCCTTCGGCCATCTTGAGATGGTAGGCCTAGGTGTTTTCAACCATTGGCTATTTATCAAATTTTTAGCCTTGGTTGGATCTGCATCAGAAACTTCCTGCACTTGCTGCATTGAAATCTTGATGTATCTTTCCATATGTGGAACTCTGAAAACAATGTCAAAGAATTTAGGGTCTAGCCTCATCATCACTTGTCTAGAGGAATCTATTACACTTCTGGTCTCTCGGATGTAGTAGGAAGCAACTTGGAGAACAAACTCTATTTGATGAGCAGATGTCGGGAATGTGGACACCAGATGCAGATTGCTATGTACAATAGCTTTCAAACTGTCTTCCAAGGGCTTTTGTTTAGTTCTTTTAACAAAGTCTACAAGGTCCTGATGACCAACCTCGGTGTCCTTTATTTCATCCACCTTCGAGATCACCACTGTTCGCGGATAGACACCTTGGTACTTGTATTTCATTTTTCTCCCTTTCTTGGAAGACGATGGAGGCTTCTTTGCTATCATCTAGAAGAATCAGGATCAAAGGATATTACTTTCAGGATCACTTGACGAGATTTGGAGAGAAACTGCAAGGATGATGAATCAACTGACGTTAGGAGAAAATGAAGCATTGAGAAGCGTGAGGCAAGCAAGCAATGTGGAGCAAGCGTGAAATGAGCAATTAGGCACAAAAACCAGAGCGAGATCGAAGAAACGATGTTTGGAGTGAAAATTGAGTGATTTTGAGGTGTTATAAGAAAAAGCTGCCAAATGTGTAGGAGCATTGAAAATTAACGCTCCTACACTTGGAGTGATGATTTAATATGTAAGGGTGCTGAAAATCAGTTCCCTTACACGTTCTACATGTAAGATTGCCAAATATGTCAAGGCGCTGAAAATCAGCGCCTTGACATTGTGTCAAACTTGGAAAAACATTCGAAATGTAGAAGTGGGTTAATTCAGTGCTTTGTATTTGGAAGAAAGTGAACTCCATGTAGGAGTGGTGATTTTCACCTCTCCTACACTTGGAGTTAGTGTAAAAAATCTTCAAAGTGTAAATGCGAGGAAAAATAGCACTAAGACATTTGAAGAGAACTACATACCACTTCAAAAGTATCATGCTTAGTTGGAATTGCTTCCACCCACTTGGTGAAATAATTAGTTGCAGTTAGGACATAGGCATGTCCCGCACTTGATGATGGATTTATTGCACTAATGAAGTCAATTCCCCATTGCTGGAAGGGCTCTTCAATAACAACGGATTTTAAAGGCAAAGTCGCAAACTTTGGCTTGCCTATGAACTGTTGACACAGCTCGCACTTACGCACCCAAGAGTACGCATCTTGAAAGAGTGTGGGCTAGTAGTACTTCGCTCTTAGGATCTTGTGAGGTGTCCTCCACATGCTAAGTCATGATATGACTTCAACAATCTTTCCTGTTGTTCTTGATCAACACATCACAAAAAGGTTCCATCCATTGCACGCTTGTACAAACCATTGTCCCATAAGACAAATTTTGCTGACTTTAGTTTGATGGTCCTTTTCTCTTTTGGAGTTAGATGATCAGGACATTCCCCATAAGTGAGGAAATGGGAAATGTTAGAATGCCACTCATCAGTTGTATTGATGAACAACACCATTGGAAGTGCACTTGGATCTGACTCTTCACTCTCTAAAACTTCTTCCTCAGGATTATTTTCAGCGATGAGCTGACATAGTCCTTGCCCACGTATCAACTTGGTAGGTTTGATTTCCATGTCATATTCTTGAATCTTGGCAATCCAATTGCCTCTTTTCGTCCCAAATTCTTGCTGTGTGAAGATGGACTTAATAGTTGAATCTGGAACTAGAACTTTGACATGGCTATTAAGAATGTAGAACCGGAAATGTTTAACAGCTTTGACCACAACGAAAGCATGTTTTTCCATCTAGGAGTATTTCAACTCATAATTCTTTAGAGGGCAGCTCATGAATGCAATTGGAGATTCAAAACCCTCAGTATTTTCTTGCACCAAAATTGCCGAAAGTGTATGCTCGGAAGCATAACTATACATGATGAATTCTTTGGTGTAGTTAGGGAAAACTAACACTAGTGCATGAGCAATGGCCTTCTTGATATCATCGAACGAAGATTTCCCTTCTGTCATCCAATGAAAAGTGGTATTACCTTTCATTATATTAACAATATGACGATTCTTCTTTGCAAAGTCTGGAAGGAACCTTCGCAGAAAGTTTACCTTGCTAAGGAAGGAGTGGAGAGCCTTCTTACTTGATGGCAGAGTAAGTGATTTGATACTGTTGACTCTTTCTGAGTCAATCTTGATTCCCTCTGTGGACACTACGTGACCAAGAAGTTTTCCTTCTGTGACCCAAAAATTTGACTTTTTGGGGTTTAAGGAAATACCATGTTGTCGGCATCTCTCCAAGATTTGCCTTAGATGGTAACAATGTTCATGGCGCTTTTTAGAAAAAACCGTAAGATCATCAAGATACACTACGATAAACTTACCCATCACATCATGAAAAGCCAAGTCCATAGCTCGTTGGAATGTGGCGCCAGCATTGATCAGGCCAAAAGGCATTCTACGATACGCAGAGGTACCCCATGGCGTTGTGAAATCCGTCTTGTGCTGGTCACTTGAATTAACTTCAATCTAGTTGTAATTGGAGAAACCATCTAGCATGGAGAGCATTTCAGATTTGGTCACGTTTTGTAGAACTTGGTCCATCACTGGAAGAGGATAATTATCCTTGAGTGACAGCTAATTTAGATTTCTGAAATCCACACAAATACGAATCTCACCATTTTTCTTGTGAACGGGAACAACATTTGCTATCCATGTTGAATGATGGACAAGGAATATTATTCGGGCGTTCAACATCTTTTGAACTTCTGCAAGGATTGTTCCAGAAATCTTTGGGTTGTACTGCCTTTGCTTTTATTTATAAGGCAATGCTCCAACCTTAAAGGGAATGTCATGTTGCGCCTCCTTTGGCCGGAAGGATTTCAGATCTTCTTATGAATATGCTAAGACATCCATATATTCTTGTAACAACCTGGCAAATTGCTTCCTTTCTTCGACCGTGCAACACTTGCCAATGTTTACCATCTTAGGATCTGTTCCTAAGTTGATCTGTTCAACCTCATTAGACGAATCAGAGTCTAAGAGTTGCTTCTTGACATAGTGATCATGCTTATCAAAAAGTTTCACTAGAGATACCAATCCCTTGGGAATTTTATTCCCTTTGAGCTACAAGAATTATTCACCGGTAACTGGATCCATATCAGACATAGATTCTCAATGTGGAGAATCACTTCCTTCAAAGTACAATTCATTGAAATTTTCTACCTTCTCCAAAAAGGCAACAATTTGATGATCCTCATTAAAAATCTGCTAGTTCTCTAAATTATCGGGAACACTTGAGCGAAAAACCAACTCAATGGTATAGGTGGAACCTTGAAAGTCTTTATGCGGTATCAAGAGTGTGGCTGAAACTGCTAAGGAATCGGCTCTAGTATTATATTCCCTTGGAACTACAGATATATCAAAAGCCTCAAATTCTTCAATGGGATCCCAAACAAGATTGCGATAATGCCTAAGCCTATCATTTTTTGTTTGGTACAAATTTCTTCAAAGTACAATTCATTGAAATTTTCTACCTTCTCCAAAAAGGCAACAATTTGATGATCCTCATTAAAAATCTGCTAGTTCTCTAAATTATCGGGAACACTTGAGCGAAAAACCAACTCAATGGTATAGGTGGAACCTTGAAAGTCTTTATGCGGTATCAAGAGTGTGGCTGAAACTGCTAAGGAATCGGCTCTAGTATTATATTCCCTTGGAACTACAGATATATCAAAAGCCTCAAATTCTTCAATGGGATCCCAAACAAGATTGCGATAATGCCTAAGCCTATCATTTTTTGTTTGGTACAAATTTCTTACCTGACATACTATCAACTCGGCATCACCTTGTGCATGAAGATTTTTTATACCTTTCTTTAGTGCAACTTGCATTCCTAATAACAAAGCTTCATATTTGGCAGTGTTATTAGTGTTATCAAATTGTAATTTGAAAGAGAAAGGGAGAATTTTTCCTGTAGGGGAAATGAAAACCATTCCTGCTCCAGAACTAGTGGAAGAGCAACTACCATCAAACTCAAGTAACCAAACGCCATTTGGGTCACCAAGGCTGATAGTATCGAAATTTGAAGATTCATCATCTGATGAAGTTTCATGATCTGAGATAGGCAAGTCACCTAAAGATGACTCATTTGTTGTTGAGGAAGAATCATCGCTCTCCATCTCATGTCTGGTTGAAGATTCACCAACCTCTTCTGTTTGTAGATAATACATTCCAACGCCTAAAAACTCAAATAGAATTTGAGCTCTTGGATCATCAAATTGAGTAACTGAAAATTTTGACTCCCTTTCAGGAATCAACCTCTGCATCATGCCTTTTATAGGTATCCTAGCTTCTGACATGTCCATGTTTAGTTCACCTCCAACATCCTTACAAAAATTGCGTCCAAGGAGGATTCTGTAAGATGCTGGCACGTCAGCTACTAGAATTGTCATCTTTATTTCTTGTCTGGGTACGCAGCAAATGCGTACTACGCATCTTTGATCTTACTGATCAAAGGTACTTGTGTTGTTCTCCATGGAGAAACAACAGCTAAAGGTTTTGGTTAGATTCAAACCTAAGGCAGTAGCTACCTTGGTTGGCATCACATTGTCTAATGCACCAGAATCTACAACACAATTGCTTAATTTAAAGCCATTGACAAGCAAAGAAATAAAGAACGGACCAATACACCTTGACACAACTGGAGGGGTAGAAACAAGGTTATTCTGTGGCATCTGGGGCTTTGGAGCAGCAGGAACGTCAGGAGGTGGCTCTTGATTCGAGGTAATTCCTTTATCTTTCACGAACTTGACAAGCCTGTCAAATTGGTCAGGATTGGCTTTGAGGTATTCAGCCTCGGACATTTGGACCTTGGTTTTCTTGGCATGGTTAATAATGTTGAAAGCTTGGAAAGAATTTTGTAAAGTAGATGATGTAACTTCACTGATTGGTTTAATAAAAGGCACACTGGTCTTTGGAACTGGGAGATTGGCTTTAGGAACAACGGGAACTGACGGAGGGGAATGAAGAGCACTTACTTGTGGGTTTGCTGCCTTCTTTGGTTGCCAAGGGAGAAGAGACCCTCTTTTAGAAATAGTAACTGGCGGCTTCTCTTTTGCTGGTGGAGCAACAGCTTGAGCTTGATCAAGCTAATTTTGTTGATGCCGCGTAAAAATAGCGTACGCGTCCGTCACTAGGTCCTCCTCATTAGTTTCATTCGCCATTTGTAAGTAGCCAATGTTGGAGTCGCTAGCTGATTCCATTTCTTCGTCTTGAAAGAGATCAACACTTTCTTCCACAGGATAATCTGGCTGTGCATATTCATCTTGTTCAGCCTCATCGTATCTTGTGGCAGTATTGGTAGGTGGAGCTTCAAGTGCAAGTCTCCCTTGTGGTGTTGGGAGGTGATTTTGATTCCTGTTTCCAACATAGTTGGGAAAAGTTCTCCTTGGGACATCCTTATAGGTATTGTTGTTGTTAGAAACTTGCGTTTTCAAAGCTAAGATTTCATTCGCCAACCTTTGGACCATGGGATTAGCAAAGTTAGAACTGGCGTTAGAAGTATTAGCATTAGATGCAGAAGATCCTGATGCTTGCATCCTTTTGTTGGTGTTGGTGCTCATCCTTATTTCTCCAGCAAGGATCATATCGTCTTCAAGACTGGTAGCTAATTGTTGAGTTGCTTCAATGTTGGCAAGATTTTCCCTATGTAAGAAGAAACTTACTTTGGGGAGTTGCGTGTTGATAAAAAAGCACTTCAGGTTATGATTTGTTGGTCTAGCATCGTTTGGAATTTGCGTCACCATCTTTTTGAACTTAGCTACGAACTCACACATGGGTTCATGGGCCTCTTTCCGCATGGTTGTGAGTTGTGCCAACAAAGCGTGTGCATCTTCAGTAGGTTTGAATCTTTCTTCAAACTTTGTGCGAAGAGTGGACCAGTTGGTGACTGAAGCATTGGGAAGAGTATAGAACCATTCGACAGCAACCCCTTGGACGGATTCGATGACCAATCTTACAGAAATGTCTTCATTCTCTATGCTGCGAACACCACAAACGATGTAGAAGGACGAAATGTCTTCATCAGGATGTTTTTTTTCATCGCCTAGAAACTTCGGTAGATGCTTTCTTGAAACACATGGAAGTTCATGCAAAGGTGTAGCCAAACAGAGGGGACCGAAAGCATTTCCCCACGGTCCTGGATGTGGTGCAGCCATGACTTGTTGTGCAACAAGTACTTGAACTGAACTCTTGTGGTAAAAAGAGAATTCACTTGGAAGAGGAGACCTTAACCTTCTTGGAGGATAACTTGCTGTGCGCTTCAACGGTGACCTCACTCGCGGAGGAGTAGGTGGAGAGTTATGTTGCAACAAGTCTTCAAAAAGTGGATCTGCTACTCCTTGAGCCCTCAGTCCTCACGTATACCTTCTATCCGCCAGAATGTAGATCTGAACAAGATAGAGATCAAAAGTAACAATATACAAGAAAACAATAAGAAATTGGAAAACTTATTCACTTCAATCAAAAGCATGAGGCTTTTAATTGCATGTGTCATTCCCTAGTGGAGTTGCCAAAAAACTTTCCAGGTTCGGTGTGCTGAACAAAATTGTTGTTGACAACGCTTTTTCCTTCTCATCAAGTGAGCTCACTGAGTTCTGTTTTGAACATGGCATAACTTTGTCACATTCTTCTAACTATTACCCACAAGGTAATGGTCAGGCCGAATCAAACAAGAAGAATTTGGTGACTATCATCCACAAGCTGGTGGATGAGAATCAACGTTTGTGGCACAAAGATCTGTACGATCCTTTGTGGGTAGACAAAATAACTCCAAAGTGGGCGATTGGTATGTCTCCTTTTCAACTCTTGTATGGGTTGAATGCCGAAATTCCCATAACCTTGGAACTTCTAGCCCTCAAATTGGCTAAGGCCATTGAGGACGAGACTTTTGATAACTCTGTTGATAAGCGTATAATGTATCTCTCCAAATTGGAAGAGAATCGAGTTCAAGTGGCTAACCGCATCACGAAGCATCAAGACCAAGTGAAGAAAATTTTCGACAAGAAGGCCAAGTCTCGAGAACTAAAAGGTATGCACGGGAAGTTTGATTCACTGTGGATAGGACCTTTCAAAGTTCATCAGCTACATGGTGAAAATAGTTTCTTGTTGGCATACGAGGGTGGAACACCATTTTACCTTCCTCACAGCAGGCAACATCTCAAACACTTTACATAGTAAGGTGATAGGCATTCGAATGTAAATATTTCTTTTTAAGTCCTTGTGTCTTTTTGAAGTCTTTTTGTCATCGTAGCCTGACTCCGAGCCCAATGGATGTATAAAGGCACTTGAATTTTGGAGTTCTTCTCCCTTCATTCATTTCAAAGAATGGTTGAAGGAAGATCCCCAATAGGAGCCAACTGTTATCATTGAATCTAGCAGTGCTCGATTCATTGATAACACCCCTACGAAACTTGTCTGTTTTGTAGGTTCGTGACGTTCAAGCATGCAAAATGAGAAGAACTTCAATTCATCTCGATATGCGATCCAAAGTCTCAAACAATCCGTTTGAGCATTCCCCTACGTCCGTCTTTCGAAGAGCTTTGAAACAAGCATCTTCGTCAGCTTCTAGCCTTTGGGAGTTGTGAAAATTGTCAAACATGTTGGAGTGCTAGAAATTAGCGCTCCTACATGTTGACTTAGTCATTTTTCACTTCAGGTGTAGGAGCACTAATTTTGAATGCTCCTACATATTGTTGCTTTTGCAAAAAATTGCACAAGTGGTGAAAATCACAGCTTGTGCACTTTTGTCCATACTTAGTCTTTTTCATGCACAGGCGGTGATTTTCACTCCCAATGCATATTTCACAATTTTTCACCACTTTACCCGCCTTCATCAATGCGGACTCTTAGTTCATTTATTACACGTTTTAAGTGACTTTTAAGTTATTTTAGGATAATCTAAACTCATTTCATTTCGTTTCACTCCTTGCGCGGATTACTCTTAGAGATCCTGCAAGGTCGCCTTTCTGAAGATTTCTTCGCTGACTTCAAGCTAGGGTTTCGCATTTTCAAGGTAGGTCATTTCTCTCTTCTTTACGTTTCTTCCTATCTCTTCATTTTTGTAATCTTTATAATCTCTTTCTCTTTGTCTGGCTTATGCGTTTTTATTGATTGGGGTTTTCGTTTTCCTTCACCTTTCATTTTCATCATTCCTTTCTTCATTCGCACCCTGGTTTTCCATTGTTTCCTTGTGCGTTTCTTTCTTCATTCGTGCCCTAGTTTCCTGATGTCATCTCTATCTTATTCAATTTCTTTTGTTTCTCTATCATTTCATGATTTTCAAGAACTCATCGAGTGGTGAAAATTTGTGTATGTGTTCCAAAAAGCTCGAGCTACATCGACTTTGAAAGACTATCACTCGAAATGTTCAAGCAGTGATTTTCACTACCTGAACACCAACCCTTTCGGTAGCTCAAATGTCAAAGCGGTGAAATTAGCCGCTCTCGAACTATCATTGAATCTCCAAGCTCTTCAAATGTCTTAGCGCTATTTTTCCCTGCATTTACAATTTGAAGATTTTTAACACTAACTCCAAGTGTAGGAGCGGTGAAAATCACCACTTTTACATGGAGTTCACTTTCTTCCAAATGACAAAGCGCTGAATTAACCCACTTCTACATTTCAAATGTTTTTCCAAGTTTGACAACAATGTCAAGGCGCTTATTTTCAGCGCATTGACATATTTGGCAATCTTACATGCAGAACGTGTAAGGGCGCTAATTTTTAGTGCCCTTACATATTAAATCATCATTCCAAGTGTAGGAGTGCTGATTTTCAGCGCTCCTACACATTTGACAACTTTTTCTTCTAACACCTCAAATCACTCCGTTTTCGCTCCAAACATCGTTTCTTCGATCTCGCTCTTCTGTGCCTAATTGCTCGTTTCATGCTTGCTCCACATTGCTTGCTTGCCTCACGCTTCCCAATGCTTCATTTTCACCTAACATCTATTGATTCATCATCCTTGCAATTTTTCTCCAGATCTCGTCAAGTGATCCTGAAAGTAATATCCTTTGATCCTAATTCTTCTAGATGATAGCAAAGAAGTCTCCATCGTCTTCCAAGAAAGGGGGAAAAATGAAATACAAGTACCAAGGTGTCTATCCGCCTATAGTGGTGATCTTTAAGGTGGACGAAATAAGGGACACCGAGGTTGGTCATCAAGACCTTGTAAACTTTGTTAAAAGAATTGAACAAAAGCCCTTGGAAGATAGTTTGAGAGCTATTGTACATAGCAATCTGCATCTAGTGTCCACATTCCCAACATTTTCTCATCATACAGAGTTCGTTCTCTAGGTTGCTTCCCACTACATATGAGAGAGCAGAAGTGTAATAGATTCTTCGGACAAGTGATGATGAGGCTAGACCCTGAATTCTTTGACATTGTTTTCAGAGTTCGACATATGGAAAGATACACCGAGATTTCAATGCAGCAAGTGCAAGAAGTTTATGATGCAAATCCAACCAAGGCTAAAAGTTTGATAAATAGCCAATGGTTGAAAGCACCCAGGCCTACCATCTCAAGATGGCCGAAGGGGCTTCCACGAAGTGACTTCAAAGAAGATGTCAGGGACATGATTACACTCCTGAGCAGGGTTAAGGGATTGCCTAAATCATCTCATTTTCAGGAGTGGATGTATGAGTACATTCAGATCATAAGAAGACAGAAGGCTCATATTGATTGGGGAACACAAATTAGTGACGAAATTCATGAACAACTGATAAATGTGCCAACCACTTTGAAGTTCTATATGACTTCTTATTTGGTGTACACTGCAGCCGTCATGAGGCAATTCCCAGGGTTATCTACAAAGGGAAACCGACACTCAGTGTGTACAAGTATTTCTATCAGTTGGAGTTGAAGGAAAGCCTTCATCATTTTAGGAGGGTCACAGATGCCTTCTTTGCACCTCTCCTTTTCACTTTTGACCCAACTCTCGAAAAGAAGAGAGTATCTGACGAGGCCTACAAAGTGGTGAGTAAGGTCGGGTGTATATTCTTGCAATTTCCAACTTTCACTTACATGAGGGTAGGTTGCTACGCTGGGTGTCCTTACATGATACCCAGATATCCTTTAGATAAGTGGATACTCATGTGGCTATGCCGACAACTTATTTCAGGTCACAAGGAACAAATGAGAATTCACTAACCGGGGTTCAAGTTTCTACTAACGATTGGTAGATATACCATTCAAAGTGTACAAAAGGCCAAATTAGTCTATGCAGAAATGCAGATCATGACAATAAGGACATACAAATACAGATTTGACTTTGATTACCCAAATGTGAATAAGAAGTTGAAGAAAGATCATAGCCACAAGTATCGCTCTGAAGACATATGGGCTGAATGTAGAGATGAAGAGGATATCCAAAAAATGGATTATTGCAGACTCACCATAGAGCAGATCAGGAATCTTGGTGTTGCTGACCTACCAGAGGGCTTCAAAGATCTTGGTGACATCATGAATGCTGCCTATGATGAAAATGAAATTTCTAAGAGACCTTTGCCTGCAATAAAATGGTCTAAGAGTGAAAGTGTTTCCATCAGGGAAAGGTTTGCTCCCATATTGGCCAACACTGCAGAATGGTTGCAAAAACATGGTTTCCAAATGAAAGCCTTCATGACAAAATCAGAAGGAGAAGAACTTGGAGCAGAAGCCATCCAACAATAGGAACTCTGCACAAAAGACAAGCATGCGGCTATTCCTTCTTCCCGAAGAGGCCCTAGAACCAAGTTCACTATTGGCAAGAAGGATACACGGGAAATTCAAGAAGAAGAGGCCACGAAATATGAATCATCTCATTCAAAAGGGAAAGGGCTTGTTTCTAAAGAGGTAGATTCCGAAGAAGAAGGAAATGAAAGCCAGGAATCTCAAGAAGAAGAAGATTCTGAGGAAGAAGAAGATTCTGTAGGAGAACAAGAGTCTGAAGAACAAGAACAAGAAGGTGATCAAGAAGGTGAACAAGAAGGTGATAAACATGGACTTGGGTATGATGAAGAACAAACTCTATCTCCAAATGAGAATGTTGTCGAAGATCTTCCTCAAACGTCATCACCCATAACTTCGAATGTTCCTCACACACCTCCTAATCCTAACACTCCTCCACCTTCTTTTCCTTCATCAACTCCTCCCACATTTACCATACATGCAGTGGACGTTTGTCATCCCCCTACAGTATCGATAGTGCTTGCCTCTCCTCCATCAGTTTCAAATACACAAACTGTTGATATTTTTTCAAGTCCTCCATCATCCATTCCCAGTTTGTCATCTCCATCTTATGACATCACTTTTGAAGCTGAATTCAACAAATTCATGAATGAATCTTTGCAAGGTCAACTTGGTGTGCAATCTATTGGAGCGGTCATGACAGATACTACCCCAATTGCCACCATACCAGTCATTTCTACAAAAGTGGCTATGACAGAAGAGTTGACAGTCCGTCAAGAAGCACATACTTCCTCTCTTCCCTCTTGGTTGGTATCTCAAGTATCGAAGTGAAAGAAGTAAATGATTTCTCTAGAAGAGCTCGATCTTGAAGAGATAGCCCCTCCAAAAGCCAAGGGGAAGAAAAAGGCTAAAGTACATTGAAGACTTCATGTTGACAAGTTTGCGGAGATTGGTATACCGCCATGTGAGGAAGGAGATGTGAACATGGAGGAATGCACTATCACTAGAGTCCAACTCGGCAAAGTGACAAATGAAAGTGCCAAGGCAGATGCTCAAGTAGTCTTAGATGTGCTGGAAAGAATGCTTGACAAAATGGAACAAGCCTGAGATGTGTACAAGCAGAAGGCCGAGCATTATGCCACTGTTTTGAGGAGACTTGCGGGATCTTCAAGTAATGCACAACCTTTGGAAATGATAAGTGTTGAGGACTCAACTGTGAAAAAGTCAGAGAAGTTTGCTTCCAAAGGAAAAGTGTTTTATGATTTCGTGGATGAAATTATAGAACATGGTTCACAGGTTCTAATTGTTGCAGATGAGAAAGCTACCCAGATAGCCAAGCTCAAATCAGAGCTTGATAAAGAAGAAAGTATTCTTTCCCAAGAGCGCAAAGAAATGGAAAAATTCCTATCATTATGGTCACAAATGAAATAGCCAAAGCTCAACAATTTGGTGGAAGTTGGGGTAATTCCTGACAAGGAGAAATATGTGGAAGAGGATCACTCAAATAGTGCATCCAAGTGATCAAGTCTCTTCTCGAAGATCTCCACCAAGTGCAAGAAGATGTCGAAGGACATCATGCTATCCTTGTAAAGGGAATTAAGGAGTTACCGGGACAGCTCCTTGAAGAAAACCATATCTTCCTCCTGGCTAGTGAACTTTCCGAGATCTTCAAAGAAGCCGTCATGAAGCAAGTAGAGAGTGTAGACTTTTCAAAGGCCTCCATGCATGCCATTTGTGATACATGGCTAACTCTTGACAACCTCAAGATGGATCTTGACAGGTGCAAAAAAATTCACTCATCTGCTAAAAGATCAATCACCAGAATTCACACCATTGTGGATTACACTGTTGGTCTAGATGATGCATTTGTACTGGAGACAAGAAAGAGATATGAAGACTTCCGCGCCCAAAACAAGGAACCATGAAGACTTCTTTTCTCCAGTGTTGAATATTTTTATGTTTTCCTTTACACATTTTTTAAATAGTTCTTGACATCTTAAATGTCTTTTGAGCAAATGTAATTACATGTAAAATCTGAGATGTTTTTCCAAAAAGATGGACAACATTTTCGACTAAGTCAAAGTTACGTGAGATTTTCCTAATTTAGCTCACCTAACTTTCCTAATTTTTCTCATCTAATTTCCTAGATTTACTCTTCCCTCTCTTTTATAAAAAGGAGAGATTTCTATTGTAATTTTTATCTTTTATCTCTAGCAACGAAGTGCTGCTCATTTTGAAACAAATGTATGAAACTTTGTGTTCAACTTTGTGAATTTGAATCTGATCAATAAAGAAGAGAGTTGCATACCAGACTTTGTGTTGGATCAATCGTCTTTTGAATTTGATTAAGATTGGTGGTGATTAGTGTATGAGATCTAAGGGATTTAGATAAATCTATGTAGACTTTTTGTTACACTCATTATTCAGATTTGTGTTTATGTTTGAATACTATTGTTGAATGATCTAAGGGACTTTGTGCTTGTAATTGTTCATGTTGTTCGTGGAATTGTTGTATCTAAGAAGACTTTGTGTTTCTAATACAACAAACGTTACATCTCATAGGATCC
Source organism: Sequoia sempervirens (assembly GCA_007258455.2). Lineage (NCBI taxonomy): Eukaryota > Viridiplantae > Streptophyta > Pinopsida > Cupressales > Cupressaceae > Sequoia > Sequoia sempervirens. The sequence goes on from VDFB02262879.1 coordinate 24,379, forward strand.
ATCGGTGAAAAGCTACGGAGCGACTTTGTGCCTTCGTGAGCTTTTCTTTCTTTCTTTTATTGTTTATTACTATCACACCTAGTATCTCTAAGCTTTTCTTTGACAAGATAGAGATATTGGAATTACTACTTGTTTTTAGTTTAAAGTTGTTTTGAATCAAAACTATCAACTGTGAAGCATTGTAAAACATCTTCTCTGAAAAAAGAGAGAAGTATGAATGTGACACACCCCCCATCTCGTAATTGTAGTGTACATTTTGTAAATACTTAATTAGTTTTACTTTAGTTTCTGTTAGCAGTAAGAAGGGCGCTGTAATGTCCCCTTCTCAGATGTGATCGTTTCTGTTGACCGTTGGCCTATTCCAGAGACTCGTAGGCTACGTGGATGGTGAAATTAGGGTTTCCTAATTTTGAGGAGGTTGTTGCTTGAAGTTTGGAATTCTGATTGCGGATTCTTTCTGGGTTTTCAGAGAGCTTCGCAGTGGTATGTTCAGTTTGGCATTCCGAGCAACTTCATGAATTTACTATTTTTAGTAAATTCTATTTTTAGCAGTGGACAGATTGGGTTCAGTTCAGTTGGTCTTCTTCTTCGGTTGGTTCAGCTGGCACTTCAGTTTTGGCCTTGGGCGCATTTTTCTTGGAGAGATAAGTATTTTCATTATAATATTATATTTTAATATTATATCCCCCTTTGCCTAGTAGTACAACTTTAAGTTGTTTTTAAAAAGGGGACTTAAAGGGTCAAGGCGCCATGGAGAGATAAATTATATTTTAAAAGTCAAATATTGAGCTTAATGAAAAAGGACGCCTACTTGAGGGATTGACTTTTATTTTAAAAAGTGAAATATTTCAATAAGTGAAAAAGGACGCCATCTTTGGAGGGAAATGTTGAATTTGAAATTAGGGTTTTGGGCGCCCTTCTTGAAGCTTCTAGATGATTCTCTCATGTCTATTTAATCAGGCCTCAACTCTTCATTTGGGATCTTTTGTCTACTACATTATTATGCTGCTGAATTGTTTTCAGGCACTCGCTTCGAGGAAAGCACACCTCCTAGCATTGGCTCATCTTCTTGCTTGAAAGATAGCAACTAGTTGAGAGGTTAGCTTGTAATTGGTTGTTTTGCATTGTAGTTGAGTTTCATTGCATTTGGTAGATGTTATTCCAGCATTTTGTCATGTTTCAGAGTTGCTGATGTTGCATAGCTGTAGGCAGTTTTCATTCATAGATCAAAAATACAAAAAGATATTGTTCTGGGTGTTCATCATATCATCTTGTCTACTTGGGGCGACCCATCTTGCAAATTTTTAGATTTTTATTTGCTGATTCTGATTTTATTTAGTAAAATCGCCCCTTTAAGAGGGCCGTACCATTTTGCTGAGGTCTTGGAGTTTGTGCAAATTAAAGTGAGGTTGTTTGGAGTGGTTTTGGGCATTCATCTTGGGCGCCATCATTCATAGATTGATCTGCACTTGATTTCATGTCATTAGGGTATAGTTAGAGAGAGATATGCGCATTTGAGTGAGGGTTTGTTTGCAGATTTCACCATTTTATGTTGCAGGTCTGATATATCAGAATTAGGGAAGTTGTCCCTTTGATAGGGATTGAGCATTGAAAGTTGTATTTGGTCCTTGAAAGACATTCTACACAGTTGCAGCAATGAAGACTTGAAAAAACTCTAGATTCAGATGATCATTCTGACACATTGTAAGCTGTTAGTAGTACTATCAGCCATTCTTCTTTTATCTTGCATTTAATCTATTGTACATTCCCACTGAATAAGTGGAAGAGGCTGGCTTGCCGCCTATTTACTTTCAGTTGAGTAGTTTAGGGACCCTCTGACCATATGCTCGCCATCATTCGGCGCCATTCTTGGTTAGGGTTTCATTTAGTTCATCATGCATTGATCCTCTGACCATATGCTCGTCTGCACAGGCGCATTCTTGGTTAGAGTTCCCTTCAGTTCGCTTGTGCATAGATCCTCTGACCAATGCTCACACCTTGCCCACATCGGGATCCTGGTGTACATTCTGGTTAGAGTTACTTTCCGCATCGTTTTGGTTTATGCTAACCTTAACGGGTGCATGTTGAATTGTAATCGCATTGCTAAAAACAAAAAAAATTGGTCCGGTTCATTACAGGCGCCTCCCCTTTCTGAGAGGAGAGATCATATCTTACACGGTTGTGGTTGAAATCTAGGTTGTGTAATCTATTGAAAAGGTGATTACATAATTTTCACCCAACAAATTTAAGCCGCGTGTTTGGAAGGAGGACAGAGCAGTCTTGGAATATTGGATATGTTTATGTGATCAGTGTGGTGCAACGTCAGCATGGTGGGTCTTTATAGAGATGGATTTGGGACCTTAGGATCCTACTTGGCATAGTAAGGATCAAACTGTTTTCTTGGAGTGTGGTGGCATTGCTTGAGGACAAACAATTTTGGGAAGGGTGGACTATAATGTCCCCAATTTAGCTCTACACTCTTCATTGGGAATTAGCCTAATTCTAGAAACTCGTAGGCTAATTAGAGATGAAAATTAGGGTTTCCTATTTTATAGGAGGTTTTCAAGGCTTGCATGCAAGAGTTTTCGTTGCATGTCTAGTGGAGCTTTCTGGGTTTTTGGAGAGCTTCAGGATGAGGTAACATGCATGTTGAGAAGATGACATGCATTTCTCTCTAGTACCTTGCATGCAGGAAATTTTTTTGGGTTTTTAGAGAGCTTCAAAATGGTGTAACATGCATCTTAATTTGACAACCTTTTCAAGCACTTACTATTTTTAGTAAGTCATGACGACTGCCCGGTTTGTGCTCAAAAGGAATTTGGGAACACTTACTATTTATAGTAGTTTGCTATTTTTGGTAAGTTCTATTTATGGCAATGTCATCCTTGCAGCCTTCTTGGAGACTTACTATTTATAGTAAGTCATGTTTTCTACTTAGTTTGGCTTTCTATTGAGTTTGAAGTGAACTTACTATTTTTTGGCACTTGCTATTTTTAGTAAGTATTTTTGGCAGTGGCATCATCAACAACTCAGCTCAGATCATCATGCTATTTTTGGTAGTTTGGCAGAATCAGTTTTGGACATTTGTTTTGGCTTTGGTTTCTATCTCTCCTTTGGACTGAGTTTCAACACTTAGTCAAATTTATATTTTGAGTTTGTACCCCATGCCTAGTCAATGAACTTCAAGTTGTTTTAAAAATGGGGCCATGAAGTGGACGCTTCATTAATGTTTAAAAAATGTTTTATTAATGTTTAAATATCTCTTCAAAAGTGGGACGACTTGGAGAAGAATATTAAGAGTTTTAAATATTTTAAAATGCATTTAGAGGTGGACGTCCTTTGGAGAATGAAGAGCTTCTTGGCTGGAGTTACAGGTTGATTCATTTGCCCATTTGAGCCTATATATTGATGCTTTGTGAAGAGTTGAGGATCTTTTGGAAAATTCATAATGCTATGCTGTTGAACTAAGGTCAAACTTTGCTAGGAAGATTGCGTATTCTCTAGCCTTATACCATTCTTCAAGCCTGAAACTATGGCTTCCTAGATGGTGATTGAAGACCATACTTCATTCAGGAGTGTGGATTGAGATTAACTGTGATGGTGATAGCAGATTGTTGTATAATCTGTTATTTTTTATTATTATAGGCAGATTGTTGATTTATAATCTGTTTAGATCATTGTTGGAAGTGCAAGCTGAAGTACATTTTTGTTCGTAGCTTCAACTGTATAATTTATTTGGTTTTGGGTATTGGTGCTAGTTGTGCAACTGTGGAAGGAACCTCATCTCATCAATTTGCAAATTTTATCTTTGAGAATCTGATTTTTAAGAGAAGGTCGAGCCTTCCTAGAGGTCATACCATCTCTTGATGTACATTGGGATTTGTGCCACTATTTGGTGCAAAATTTGAAGGTGTCTAGCTGCTAGAATTTGGGCGCCTAGCTTCAAGGATTCACCAACATTCAGTTTCACATCAATCGGGCTTCATTTGGCAAAGTTATGAGCAAAACGGTGAATTCTCTTCTTGCTGGTTTGGTTTTTTGTTCATGTTGTTTCTAATTAGACTTGTCTAATTTTGATGTATTGCTGGTTTGAGCTCAAATTCTATATCATTCTTATATTGTAATTGTTAGAGGTTTACTTCTCTAACTCATTGTGGTCTTGGAAGCATATCTCTTGTTATTTGCAGCTGAAACTTATTATTTGTAAAGCTGATTTAGTAGTCCTAACAACTAATTTTAATTATTGCTGAAAATTATATGTTTGTAAACACTCCCACTGAAAAGTGGTTGAGTTAAATAATTCATTATCATTCTTGTTAACTTCCCCCCACTAAATAAGTGGCAGAGCGGAAAAATATTCCCCCCGCTGAATAAGTGGTAGTGCAGAATTCATGGTTGGTTATCCACCTACTTGTATTTACTTTCATTCATGGTTGGCCAGCCGCCTATAGTAGCTTTGTAATTGTTTCTAGTTGCTAACGATCCCCGACACCATATGCTATCACCTCGCCGTCATTGGGGTCTTGGTGAACATTCTTGGTGAGGGTTACTTTTCAAGCTAGTTATCATTGAAGCTAACACTAATCAGTGGCTTTGTGCTGGTTTTATTGTGATCAAATTCAAAAAATTAATGGGAATATTACAAAATCGATGTCTTGATTAATAAAGCCTAGGCAAGAAGGTGACCATTATAATTAGCTAGCCACAGAAATTAAAAGCAGCGACACTTCATGAGGAGGTGCGATTAAATTAGTAAATATACTTATGCCTAAAAGGCAGCGATTATGATTGACTAAGGGCTGTGATTAGTTTGAAAGGTCAAAGAACTAATAAAGGGAAGTCACACCTGTTTTAAAAAATTCATCACCTTTCAAGAAATGGAGATATAAAAGAATGAAGAAATTGTGGAGAGAGGGCATCGAACATTGGAGACTTTGTATATTTATACCTGCAAAACGAGCGCTCTCTCAAGAGCCTGCAACCAACATTTAGAAAGGTTGCATGAGCAATTAGGGAATATTCAGAGACAATGACCTGATTCATTGAATGAGTATAAAGATTTAAATCAGGAAAAGCGATCAGGCTAAGACCTATAGCATCTATCAATATAGGCAGAGGCACATTCAAAGTGATGCATGGTTATAAGGGCAACATTCAGGAACAACATTCCAATCATTCTGAGTATCAGAGATTAAGTTCTGTTATACATAATCAGAGGCATATTCAAGCAGCTTAAAGAAGGATTGTACATAATAATATTCAATAGGCCTCTTAAAAAAATAACTATCTCTAAGAAGGCAAATCTGACTCTTTCCTTTATAAGAATCAGAATTTATATCAGACTTTAATTATAATGCAAAAAGAATTATAATAATCTATACTCTTCAATATCCATCTAATATAATATTGATTGACTTAACACACATCTAAGGGGGTTCGTTATCAAATATATTGCAAATCTAATTCATATTTATAACCTTAATACATAGGTTCCTACTAGGGACATTACAATTGGTATCAATGCTAGTGAACCTGCCAACCTTTGGGTAAATGTCGAAAAACTTGATTGATCATGACAATAAAAGATATCAATCCATTGGAAAGATCACTCTCTGAAGCAAGCAACAAGCTTAGTACAAAATTACAATCAAGGGATGATGACTTGAACACACTTAAAGAGGTGGAATAATGTTTGATTCACATTGAGCAGTCATCTGAAGTGTTAGATATAGCTCTAACTCCTACAATAACCACCTTGAATCAGCATAAATAGTTGAAGCATTACGATGAGGAAATCAAGTTGTTGGTTACATCTTGTTTAAGTGAGGTAATGAGAGCTTTGGTACCTCTAGTTCCTTATGATGATGCCACGATGATAGAGGTATTGCATATGATTGTAGACAGTTTCAAAGACCTATATGACATCAATAGTACACATTACTCAAGAAGGATGACCATATTAAAGACATTTACCAAAATCAAGACAAGTAACTGTTGATGTGATTTTCGTGACCGCACTAACACAGAATAAAGTTTCCCAACGGATACTCTACCCTCTCTTGAACAAAGTATTCAACATGCTAAGATTGCGAGTGAGTTCATGCTTTCAACTCCAAGGTTCCAATAATGCAATAGAATACCCCTAGTTGGTTCGTTGTGATTTTGCTAGTATCACGAGGGGACTTACACAATTGTTCGGCAGCTAATAGCAGACAACAGATTAAGGGTTTCACGTGGTTCAAATGATTTGGCAAGTGAGCACAAGTTTCCTAATTCTAACCAGAAATGAACTGAATTTAAAATGGGTGTAGGGCCTAAGAAGTTTATGTTTTATCTAAGGACGGGACGCGGGATCAATCTCAACAGACTTCAACTAGACTTTGCTCCGCCTCACATTGGACAACTTACACAAAGTCGGTGCAATCTTCAAGGGAGTGACAAGAGGTTTTCAAATTATAACTCAACATGTAAGTACCATCAGAACGACGCATACAAACACACGAATCACAATCGAAGTTAAGTTTTGTAAAGTTTTCCAGTCGACCACACAAGGCAAACTTGACGTCAGCAAGCTGCTAGTGGTATGGATTAAAAGAAGTTGCCTTGATTAACTCCACAGGTCCACAGCTAACATCTACTTGCATGAAAATGAAAACTACTTTACTTTAAGCTACTTCAAGATGCTACGTGAATTGGAAGGATGAAGAAGCCTCGACAACTACTCATAACAAAGAAGAGATCACCATCAATGAAAATTCTTTTATTATGAAAGCATTCACGACAACTTCTTACAAAGTATTCAAAGGGAAGACTTTCCTTCCTTTTCAATTTAAACTATACTATCAAACTATTCTACTTTCTATTCTATCAATTTCTCTCTATTCCCTCGCTGCTATTCTAACTCTACTCTAATGAGGTACAAATGAGGGGGGATGCCCCTTTTATAGTTGACCAAGTCCAACGGACGGCTCAGATTACAATCAGCTGGATGGCCCGGATTGTGCCACCTTAGCCCTAAACAAGATTCACCCTAAAAACCGCCACAAAGAAGAGTGGGGCAATAAATGAGCAATTAGTGGCCACCATCTTCTAGAAGATTCCTGTTTTGAAACGCGTTCACACTGTTCTTGTTCTTGACTGCAGACTTGATCGAACAGCTTCAACTTCTGGCATGGCAGGTACGTTCTCAATCTGAAACTTTAAGTCTGCAACTTCCTTCTCCTGCTCAACAATGATTTTTCAACCCAATGTTGTTCTTCAACTTTGAAGTACTTGCTTGGGTTTCCATCTTTCCCTCCATCCAATTCTTCTTTGCCACTTGAGTTGGGCACATGCTAAGTCTCAACACTTAGCCATTTTCTCCAAGTACTTGCCGCCTAGTCTCGACGTTCCTCCTGCAAAACAAGCAAGGAGAAGAGCATCAGAACACTTCATAATATAAACTCATCTTACTTACCTGATTTTCATGTTTTGATCCCCAAGGGTTCATCGTTTTTCTCTAGCCAACTTTGCTTTCTTCATGATCTGTAGGCTGGGGCATGTAACACCTTTTAAAATCATCTTAGCTTCAACTGCATCCTCTTCACTTTTCTAGCTGAGGCGTTTGCTTTGATATTTCATCCAACTCTAGCTCGAGAAAATTGCTTTCGTCAGGAATTTGATAAAAAATTATCTAGGCACCCAACTTCAAATTCATCCGCCAAGGCATTTTTATGTCAACAACACATTTTATTCCTTGCCTTAGAAATTTTTTCAAATTTTCCTTAGGAAATTTATTATTTCAAGTGCCGAACAAAATCTCCATCCTGAAAGCCTTGGCGAAGTGCAAAGGACTTTGAAATCCATTCCTTGTCAAAAATCTTCAATACCCAGAAGAAAATTTCCCTCAAAACATGATGAATTCATGGGTCTACAATGAACGGGTTCATTTAATTCTTCTTGAATTTTGAACCTTAGAAAAATAATTCCACATCAAATTTATTCTTGTTCTTCATTCCTGTGAGTTATTTTGTTGCTCTGACTTGAATACTCTTAATCAAACCTGTGAAGCTGGCATCCTCTTAACTTCTTCCGCTGGCAATTTCATTCGTGTTTCAGGAAAATTTCATCACTACTTCAACTTGGGCGTATTTTTCCTAAGTGAAATTTTGTGCCTTTAAAAATTTTAAATTAAAATCACAAACATAGGCACATTTTGAATTTTTCCTTAGAAAATTTCATTCAACTTCAATTACTCATTTTGTTTGTGAGGAAATTTTATTAACTCACTTAGAAATTTTTTTCTTTTAAATGCCTTGAGCGCATTTCACATGAAGAATATATTTTTCTTTCTCAACGCCTAGCATATTTATCAATCTTACTTCAAACTTCATGCATTTTGGGTGCATTTCACACTTGAAGAGGACACAGCTTCCAACGCCTAGCAATATTCATCAACCCCATCACTTTATAGGCTTAGCATTTCCAACGCCTTAGCAATATTTATCTCCCCTTTATGTACCTAGGGCGCATTTCTCACTTGCAAGAGGATGGGCGCATCTAGAGGTTGATGAAGGATAAAGCTTTGACTTTTTGACTTTGCTTTGAAGTAGCATGGCGCATTTCACCCCTTGAGAAGGATGGGCGCATTTTCAAAGGGGGTGGAGGATAAACTTCTTTCATCTTTGACCTCTTTGACTCCCTTCTAGCATGGGCGCATTTAGGGGTGGCAGGTGGATGAAACGTATGCCTTAGAAACTTTTAGCAACTTCCATTTTGAAGAGAGCGCATATGGCATGTAGTGTAGGATAAATCCTTGACTTAGAAATTTTTTAAACATCTCCACCTTGCATGGGCGCATTTAGGGGTGGCAGGTGGATTTTACCAACACTTAGATTTTTTTTATCACCTACTTTTTCCTCCTTGGGCGCATTTGAGAGTCAAGCTAGACTTATCTTCATGCCTTAGAATTTTCTTAACCTCTGCACCTTGCATGGGCTCATTTTGATGTATGAGTAGGATGAACTCCAACATTTAAATATTTTCTTGACTTCCAGCTGAAGATGGGCACATTTTGGGGTAGCTACAGGACGAGACTCATGCCTTAGGATTTTTCTTTCCTTCTGCCAGCTTCTCTGTGTCCTGCTATTTATAGTAAGTCCTCTGATTTCCATACTTCTGAAGCTCGGAACGATTTGAAATTTTAGGCATAGGACCCTCATGACCCTGTCAACCTGTTCACACTGCCATCCTGAGCTGGCCTACTAAAAATAGCACGTTTCTGAAGGTGACTTACTATTTATAGTAACTGCCTGCCTCTGAGACTTCCCCAACTCCGTTTGACTTGAAATTTGAATGACGTGCTCCTCATCGGGTGACCTGCCCGTTGGCACTGGCACCTGCTGCTGATTTACTATTTTTAGCCAATTTCTGGAATGCCTTACTATAAATAGTAAGTGCTTCGATTGCCTTCAAATTTTACCGGTGGATAGCTCGAAAGATGCTGATCGCAGTGGAATACACCGGTTTTCGAAAATTCTGACCTTTTACCCCTCTTTTTGGGTCCCGAAGCTGGAAACCCTAATCTGACTTGCATGCATATCAAATGGCCTCTGTTTGACCTCGTTTTTGTTGCATTGCGCCCTGTTTGTGTTTCTGATGTGCTGGGAGAGAGCTGCCGGAATGCACCTGCTAAAAATAGTAAGTCACTGAATACTCATCATCTTGCTTTGCATGTCACACCACTGCAAAGCTCTTGAAAAACCCACAAGGAATCACCAGACATGCAAAAAAAACCCTGACATGCAAACCCTAAAAATAGCCTTTGAAGGCTGAATTCTGAAAGTCATTATCTCATTTTGCATGCTATACCATCACGAAGGTCCCTAAAAACCCAGAAGGAATCTCCAGACATGCACTGAAAAACTCTGTGTGTAAACCTTGAAATCTGCTCTGGAAGCTGAACTGCTAAAAATAGACAGTTGTCCGTTTTGGCTCAAAATTTGCAGACAAGCAACTTGACATGCTCTGGATGCAGTGTGACGGTTGAAACTTCAAGAATGCTGAAGGAACACTCCGAATTGCACACTTACTAAAAATAGTAAATTGTCAGAATCTGATGAAATTTTAGTGGAAACTTGCTGGAAGCATACTGACAGCAATGCCAATCTCCATTTTCAATTTACTCACCTCGCTTGACCACAAATTGGCTGGAGAGTTCAAAACCCTAATTCTACAGACTTGGCCAAAATTTCACGTTTAAGCTCAATGGCGGACCTATCCCCGGAAAGGCAGAAAGCAGAAAGAGACAAAAAGAGAGAGAGAGACAAAAACAAAGCCAAAAGACCAAAATGGAGCAAAAATTAGGGGGTCCCCATTTGGAATGGGGTGATGTGTGAAAAGGTCACAACAGTAACCTTCTTGTGGAATTAGGGTTGCAAGATCTAATCTACAACATGTTCCATCATTTCTTTGCCACGATCAAGAACACACATAATGAAGATGTTTTTTCAGCCATGAAAAATATTCTGGTTCTAACCATCAATGAGAGTGAAGTTATCGCCCCACCCATCACATCTATGCTATGGACCATTTGGGAACAAGAATGGGCTCTCTCTTCATCCGCATATACATTGTTCCACGATGTGTACACACAATCTGAGGAAAAATTAAAACCTCACTTGAATAAGGAAGAACAAGAAAAAATCAAGTTAGAAAACAAATGGGAGGGAGTTTCTCAAAATCATCCTTTAGTTGTACAGGCAGAGAATGAAGGTAACAACATGCAAGGAGAGGAACTAGTTTTTGATACTTCTAAAGAAATGGAAGTAGTTGGTTCTCCATGTGCTTCTTCTATCGCAGATGAAATAGGAATTTGGGTTCATGAGGGTGATAAGACAACCACTACTATGGAGTTAATACATAAGGAACAAACTAAAAATGATAATGGATTCACATCTGCTATAGATGATAACTTCTTTCATTTCCACAATGCAGGAGGTTTTTGGTTTGACTACCAAAATGAGCCTATGAAGAATGCATGTGAAATTCCTTTTGACCCTAAGGTTGCTCTTACTCCATCTCAAGGATCATGCATTGAGGATGACAGAAAAAAATATTGATCATAAATCAGATTATGTGCAGTCACTTAGGGATAAGGATTTTGGTGATAGTTCTCCCTCACCTTTTGAGAAGGACATGGTCTCCTCTAATCAGTCAATCGTTGCTGATGAGAAGAGTACTCCTAATGAAAGTGAATCAAAACAGATGTTATATGATAGTTCAAGTCACCTGGAGGCAAATAAACAAAGAATTTCGACATTGAAAGTTGGGGAAAGACAGTTGCGGGTCACAAAAGAAAGAATGGAAAGAAAAGAGTCAACAAAAGCATAAAATTCAGAGAAGGAAAGAGACAAGAAGATGAGGAAAATCTTTGATGAAGCAATGACAAGAAAAGAACCAAGGAAACTAATGGATAGTGCTGAAGATGTGTAGAGGACTCTATGACTATGTGAATGTTGGAATGCGAAAGCTAAGCATGCCAAGATGGTAGCTTCTCAAGAAAACGAGAACTTGATGAAAATTAAGCAAAGGCATGGACACATAGATGAACACGAGATGAGTTTTCAGACTAAGTATTGTAACTCAAATATTGCATCAAGATTCCCACACAACCATCCTAGTCAAAATTTTCAACACCCAACATCGAAGACTTTGGAGGCTCATACACCAAAGGAAGCGAGTGTGAAGAGATTACTAGCTAAAGATCATGAGGCCTTGGATCTATACAAGCAAAGAGAAGCTAAATTGATATATGATCAACAAGCATTACAAGATCCAAAAAATCATAATGAAATAACTAAACACTTCAAGGGGCAAGAAGACAAAGGAAGAAATGAGATTAAGGAATTGGACAACATAGATGAGACCTATGACTCAAACCACTATCGGAAAAATCAGCTAATAAAAGTTTAGAAATAGATGGATCTAAGTTAGGAACTAAGCATAACTTTCAAATTGTTAATAATCCCTTGTTTGAAGTTGAAGCAAATGAGACTTATGACAACCTGCTCTTTGAGTTGAATAAAGAAGTTCTTCATGAACGTTGTGACGAGATTGAAGACAATCGTAGAACTTGGGACCTCGACACATCTCCTATCAGTGAAGTATGGAAACAAGCTTGGAGTAGTGAGACAAACCCAAGTAATGCTATTTCGAACCTTTCTTCAATCAAATTGGAAGAGATTGCAATTCATGACAAGTCAATGAGTTGGATTCACTCTTTAGATCGAAGATCAAATATTGAATGTTTAGGCTTGAAAGAAAGAAAGGGTGATTCTTTGACAACATCTATACACATACCTCCTATGAGGTTACCAATAGATTTCCATTGCCCTGGTTTCTCTACACTAATACCATTAGTTTGTGATCAAGTGGATTTTAAACCATTGATAGAGTGGAGGAAGTTGATAATGAGAAACTCTCCAAGATCAATTTAGATCTCCATCTCCCCCACAGTGAACCGTGTTTTCTACCAATATACTGGAGCATTCATAATTGCAATAAGTTGGAGTATTGGCAATTTTACCCTTGACACCCTGAGGGAATGTGTCGAGATTTTTATTCTATGGTTGAACAAAGTTTTTTTTCCGTTAAACAAGAATGAGACCAACAATGATATCTATTTCAATTTGAAGGTAGACAATGAACACTTCTTAGGATTCCAAAAGAGATGGAGGTAGTTTGAGTATGAGAAGCAGCTAACTAAAATCAGTGTAACGTAGCATCAACATGATGGTTCACTTCTATGGCTGACTTGGAATCCTAGAATCATTTGGGATTCAATAGTTGTTGAAAGTAAGAAAATCTATGACGAATATAGTAAATTTACTCTTATAAAAGGGCATTCCTCTAAGGAGTTTGCATAGCAGTGGATTATTCTTCTTTTTTGTAGTTTTCAGGAGATCATCTTTACCAATGATCAACAAGATTATGTTTGGACTAGATGGTGCTACCAACCTTTGGACCCAATAATTTCTATGATGGGTATATTGAATGACATGGAATGGCTTCATGGTGTGATGGAGTCTTCCAAACTTTGTGAGTTTAATGACATCAACATGAAGCAATGGATATGCGTGGAAACATCCCACAGACTTATTTGGGACCCTGGTATCGACATGAAGATTTAAAATTGCTTGTGGGCAAGCAATTCCCAAGAAGGGGAGATTGCAATAACCCCTCTCCAAATTAAGCGATTATATTCAAGTTAAGTTAAAATTTAAACTTTCGGCTCTAATGTATTTCGTGAATGTGTGATATCGACATAGTTTAACTTTATGCTATTTATTGGAGATTGCCGCCAGATTTATTGCCATTGTTGTTCATCCAAAGACTTGGCAATAATCATTGTCATATCGGGATTTATTAAGGTGCACCTCCTATAATATTTATCTGTAATTATTTGGCTGGCTCTTGTGGAAGGGAATCATGTCTTTCTAAAGATCATAGCCATTGGGAATGATATCGGGCATTCTTCCTAAATACATGTTGCTGCTCTCCTATTGGTGGACGGAAGTCTAGGTGTACACGCCTACCTCTTGTGCAGATTATGGAATCATGAATCCAAGAAGTGGATGACTACATAAGGCAGCGATATAAGTATTTAAAGCCAAATATTAACTATCAAAATAAATTGATATCTTGATTAATAAAGCCCAGCCAAGAAGGTGACGATTATAATTAGATAATCACAGAAATTAAAAGCAGCGACACTTCATGAAGAGGTGCGATTAAATTAGTAAATATACTTATGCCTAAAAGGCAGCGATTCTGATTGACAAAGGGCTGTGATTAGTTTGAAATGTCAAACAACCAATAAAGGGAAGTCACACCTGTTTGAAAAAGGTCATCACCTTTCAGGAAATGGGGATATAAAAGAACGAAGAAATTGTGGAGAGAGGGCATTGAACATTGGAGACTTTGTATATTTATAACTGCAGAATGAGTGCTCTCTCGAGACTCCAAGAGCCTGCAACCAGCATTTCGAAAGGACGCAGGAGCAATTAGGGAATATTCAAATACAGCGACCTGATGTATCGCATGAATATAAAGATTTAAATCAGGAAAAGCGATCAGACTAAGACCTATAATATCTATCAATATAGGCAGAGGTATATTCAAAGTGATGCATGGTTATAAGGACAACATTCAAGAACAGCATTCCAATCATTCTGAGGATCAGAGATTAAGTTTTGTTATACATAATCAGAGGCATATTCAAGCAGCTTAAAGAAGGATTATACATAATAATAATATTCAATAGGCCTCTTACAAAATAACTATCTCTAAGAAGGAAAATCTGACTCTTTCCTTGATAAGAATCAGGATTTATATCAGACTTTAATTATAATGTAAAAATAATTATAATAATCTATACTTTTAAATATCCATCCAATATAAGATTGATTGACTTACACACATCTAAGGGGGTTCTTTATCAAATATATTGAAAATCTAGTTCATATTTACAACCTTAATGCATATGTTCCTACTAGGGACATTACACTTTTGGGCACACTTTATCATTTTGGAATGGTATTTGTTCAAGATGATATTTCAATTGATTAATGCTTCCTACAAACATTTTTGTCTTGTAATGTACACAAGTTATCTCTCCTTTCTTTGCTTCAAGGATGGCATGTTTCCAACCAAAGTCATTTTCTTATTGGGGCTAACATTGGAACAATTTATAAATATTAAGTATACTATGTTGGTGTTTCAATTAGCACCTCTGGAGTGCTTATTGGAAACGGTCAGCTATTGCAAGTGTTATAGTACTGCTCTTTCGGATTATAGAGAGGAAGATCCCTCTTTGCTGATGTTATGCGTAAAAAATACAATAGACTAAGGTTCCTATCTTTTTTACTCAATGGCAGGACACAAGGGTGCACAAACACAATGCGCCATAGCTAAGCTTTTCTCTAGTTTTTGCAGATCTTAACTATGACTAAACTAGCTTTTAATCTATCCTATATCCCCAAGATAAACAAAGCATAAGGGTATAGGAGCGGGAATGGATGGTTGGATTGCTTGGTCCAACCGTCTCACCAGAATGAGTCTGAGGCTCTGAACTCTTAGATCTATTCTGGAAATAGGGCTTTGTACAAGAAAACTCTCTTTACGGTAAGTTGGATCTCAGACTTGCCAAGGAGGAGGAGCCCCTATCCAAGGTATAGGCTAAGAAACAGCTTACTAGAAACAACAAATCACGATGATTTGGCTGACAAACTTGCTAAAGAGGAGGAACCCCTGTCCAAAATGTAGGCTGAAAGACAATTCATTAAACAACATCACACGATAACTGTTAATGACAAAATATCCAAGGAAGAGGAACCCCTGTCCAAGGAGGAGAATGAAACAACGAGCTATAAACACAAAACGTTGAAAGAACTAAAATATTTGGATCAAAATGCAAGTGCCTTCTAATTTTCTTCTTCAAATTTCTTCAATGAGTTACAAAGAATTGGGACATGCAAAAGAATGAAATCATGCACAATTGCTCATCAAACCAATTAACTCTCATCCAAGACTGAACAAATAATCACTTTCAAACTTGTTGGCAACAATGCCGCAACAATTTTGCATAGTAAGTAAAGGTTAACAAATAATGAGCCCAAGGCTCTTATTTATAGAACTCAAAGGAGTAGGCAATCCTAAAATCTCCTTGAGTTAACAATCAGTTCTTGCCAATTAGCAAGATTTATTTGTATGTCTAAAAGTAGGTGAGCAGACAGTTAACTGGAAATCTACTTCAATTAACTGAAACTAAACAAATAGTCAATTGGAAACTATTTCAGTTGACTGAAACTAAACTAAAGGTGAACTTTATTACAAAGTGTGCCTCCAAAATAGACATCCACATTTAGTGGAGATCTGCGATCCACAAATTATGGATGTCAAATTAGACATCCTCAATTAGTGCGATTTGACAATGCATGATCTATGGGACGTGGAGTTAACTTGGAAAGGGGCATCAAGTTAACTCCAGTCATATTTAATGCCTTTTTGGAGGGTAGGACGTCCTTCTTGAGGTGCTTATACAACTCACCACTGGTCAACAGTGTCTCTATCCATTCGTTGACCTCCTCAACCTCTGGGTAATTAATGCTTTGCAAGATGATGGCGTGGCACTTTAGCATTACTTCGCCTGTCACAAGCTGTTGCTAAAAGTCAATACACTTGGTAGCTGCGTCATCTAACTTGGTAGACAAGGCTGCCACTTTGGCCAACTTGCAACCATCTGGATCATCGAGGAAGGTGCTATGGATGACATCCCGGAATTGGTTATGTATTGTAACTAGCTCAATGTACTCTCCTCCCTAGCGCTGATATTCTATGTGAGAGAAGGATATTACCAACGTTCTTGCGAAGTTGATAATATTTGCGACAACCCGTCGGTAGCCAATCAGTTCTATTGAATTGGCATCATAGGCTTTCACCTTGTATGCCAACTGTTCTTTCCAAGCAAAAAGGTGTTGCTTGTTTTCCTTAGAGAAGAATGATTGATATGCCAATTGCAAGTCTGCAATTGTGATTTCATCGCCTGGCCTCTTTTTTTCTATCTTTTGCTCCGACTGTTGAATCTCTGCGCGGAGTCCATGTGCTCTATCCCTCAATTGGTATAGCTCTACCAGTATACATCGTCCTCCGATAACAAATTCCTCCACTTGATCTCTCAAGTGTTTTCCATATGTCATCAACTGATGATAGTTTTGCTCTGTAGGAAGATACAACAATTCTTGTGGCAAGGCTGAGACATTCGGGGTGTTGTGCATTAAGCTAGAAATGTACATTCTCAACTGTTAATTTTCAGCCTTTAAGGATGCTTTGTCCTTTCCATCCTTAGCCATCCTCTCTTGGACGCTCACTAAGGAAATTCCAAGAAGGTCTACCTCCACCTGACATGTGGTTTTTTCAAGGTTGAGTTTGGACAATGTGAAGTCCTCAACTTGTACCTCATGTATGTTTCTATCCTCAGGTGGGGCAGCAGTCTCTATGATGAACTCATTCTCTATATTCCTTTCCACATGTACTTGCTTCTTCAATTTCTTTTCGGGCATGTCTTGTGGGACATGATCGAACTCTGTGAAGTCAAGTGTATAGGAAGGCCTTTACCTCTTCCTTCCTAGGAAACCCTCAAGCCAAATAGAATCCTGGATAGCTTCGCTGGAAGGAGGAATATGGGGCCCCTGAATGCTCGATGAATGAGACTGTGCTAGAGTGATGTCTCTTGGTAGAGATTCCAAGTCGATGGGGACTTGTGACTGCTGTGATGGTGGTGATGTAGGTGGCTCTGTCTCTATCATAGGCACCATTTCTGCTACTGTTGCTTCCACTATTGGCTCTGTCTCTATCATAGGCACCATTTCTGCTACTGTTGCTTCCACTATTGGCTCTGTCTCTGTAGTGACTATCTCAATCACTGGCTCGGGGGCAACAATTCCCATGACTATCTCAGGTGTGTGTGTGGCTATCTCAACATGTAACCCCTATGTTCTTCCCTTCTTGTATCCCGACATCCGCATCCCTTTGGGAGGATTTCTCCACTGCTTTTGTCTGGGTTTCTTCTTTGATATGGAAGGTAGTGTAGACTGAACCGGTGGTGGATCTGTTCGAGGAAGTACTACCTTCCTTGTCTTCTTGCTATCTAGGTAGAGTTGACTATTTCTAACAACTCTACTCGTTCTCTCCTCTATCGATGTATTTTATTTCGCATACCAATCCACTTTTCTGAGTGGTTGTGAGTCCACTGAATCTACAAAGAACAAGGGGAGAATGACTTCCCCTTCATCATCAAATAAGCCCTCAATGTCTTCTGACATAAAGTCAGCAATTTGTGAGAGCCTAAACCTGCTATAGTTCCTTCTTTGTACCTCAAACTCATCGTCACAATTGACCTAGTAATCTTCCATAGAAGATTCATGTGATGAGCATTGCTCAAGATGCGCTACATAGAGGCCTCTGGGATCATATGACCTTCTCTCAATGAGGTATGTCTCACTGTTTCCTGGCTCATCAACTTGGCATTTTCCGCTATTCTACATCTATAGAGTCCCATCTGAATGGGAAAGTTTGCAGCTATCTTCTTCTTTAGGCATAGGTGAGTGTGGAATTCAGCCAACTACCTAAGGAATTCCATGAAGACTACTCTGTCTGAAGGGTAGTGTGGCATCATGGTAGGGTGACCATTGTAGCCATACACGTGTATGTAGGTGAAAGTGGGGAATTGGATAAACCAATCCGCCCAATCCACCTTCACGTCCTTGGCTATTGGTGATATACGCACGTGCATCTCATTGTCGAGGTCTCGTACCATGTGCATAGTGGAGAGATCACTTGCCCTTTTGAAGTGTCGTTTTGCTTAAGTAAACTCAAGGCATGAAATGTGTTCATGGACCTTTTGCACACCTAAGGTTCCCACATTGTTCAGTGTCCTGAACTCGCCTTGGAAGGAAATCAGGTATATCAAGTAGGAACACATGTGGAACCCATGAACCTCTAGAAACTTGGTAATTTGTTGGTGGAGTGTGTCATTGATTAGCGTGGCCTAGTTGTAGTGTTCTCTTTTGCTGATAATCTTGGCAATGACGTAGTACATCTATGACTGAAACTGATTGCCCTCTTCCTGTCCAGTGATCTTGCTGAGCATAGTGATCAACACTGCATACTCGTCTCTGAATTCTCCTCGTCCAACCAATTTGGGCAACCTAGTCTTTCTCACCTTTAACCATTGTTCTGCCATTTTCTGCAAACATTTGTCCTTTGATGCTTCAAATTCCTTTTCGCATTCTTTCACCGATATGACCATGTTGGTAGGGCATGGTGAAATATCAAAACATTTTTCAATGTCCCTTGGCTTCAAGCTGCAGATTACCCTCCATCCACTGATCGGATTTCTCTTGTTGTAGGATTGTAATGCTTAATGCAAGAAATTACAAGCTCCACACTCTGTAATGTGATGGGGATGGATGCAGCTTGAAGCAACCCAAATTCTTCTATGTTCTGCAATGTGATTTGATTCATGCCCTCCAAATCCTTTGAATTGACCACTAGGTTCTTTTGATGTAAGTTTATGTCAGTTGTTTCTAGGAAATCATGGTACAAGGCCATCTTGGTCTTGTATTGCATCTAGGACTACTGCATCCTGAAAGACTTAAAGATTGATTGTGTACACGACCTTATTCTGACAATTTCTTAAAAACCCCTAAAAATAGCACCTGCCGAGAAGTATTTTTCTGGAAAAAATCTGACACATGGATTTGTTTGTGCTTCAATGCTGAACGAACCCAGTTCCTCAGATTTTTGATTCTGAGACTTTTTCAGAAAAACCCCCAAAAATAGGGACAAGTTTGTTGTTTTTGGAAAATTTGACAAGATGGGTTTTACTAGAAAATTATGTTGATCATACCCAGTTAGTCAAATTTGTGGTAGCCTATTGATTCCTGTGACATGCAAGAAAACCTAAGACAAGAAAAGAGGAAGTAGACAAGAGGTAGATTGGAAGTTATTATTAACTGTCTCCTTGAGAAAATTTGCCTTTGGATTCAACCTCTGAGAAGAAATCTCCTTATGCCACTAATCTTCAAAAAATATTGAAGAACGGTCCAAAACCCTTGTCAAATCTTGAAAAGATGTCCTTGAGAGAAATTTTTTGTTTTGATCTTCAACCTGCAAAAAAGATAATGAAAAAGGGACGCCTAGAGTTGATATATAGTGATTCAAGCCTGAATCCTTGAAGTTTGGGCGCCAACTCATGTCTTAAGCCTAATTTAGCTTGCTCTAGAGTTCAAAAGTTGATTTCCATTGATCGTGGGATGATTTGGCCAATTTTTCCTCCAAAATATCTTAACTAAAGCCAACAAACCTTGCCTTGACCATTTTAGGCGTCCATTTTGAGTTTGAGCACTTTTTTCACTATTTTCCAAGCTAAAGTGCCTCTATTTGATCCTTGCTCACAGTCGTTTAGTTGATCTCTAGCAGCTACTGATGGATCTATTGTTGAGATAGAACCAACCCGAAGAGGTATGCCTGGGAGAAATCACGCCAAAAATCTAAGTTTGAGGCTCCAGATTAAGGGGCGCTTTTCTCTAGTAGGGGCGCTTTTAGCCCTAACTTAGTCAATTTTCATGGTTCTTCGTTTTCACCATTTTAGACCCTCCGTACTTTGATCTGCTATCACCATCGACTTATAAGTCTGATGAATTTTCTTGATGATTCATTGGATGACCAATTCAATCCTGGAGAGGATGACTGGTATCTCAGCTCTTGAAGGTCTATTTAGGTCCTTCAAATCCAAGGGCGCCCCTGGCCAGCAGGGGCGCTTTTGACTTGTTGACTGATTATATTCATGCTGTGAATTTCCTTAGTTTGATTTCCGTCATCAGTTGACTAAGTTGTCTGTCGCCTTTGCCAATGGTTTCGTTGTCGAGATCAATCAAAGTGGAGAAGGTCATCCTAGAGGTCACTGGACGAACAGACTGCATCTGGATGCCCGAAAGACTAGGCGCCTTTCTTCAGTAGGGGTGCTTTTCTCTTGTTACTTAGCCATTTTCAATGTTCTTCATTTAGTCTCCATCTCTGGCATTTTCTACTTGATCTTAGCCTTTGATTGTTTGACAGGTCCTGTGAACGTGTTGTTGGATTGATTGCGAAGCTGGGAGGAAGTTAAACAAATGCCTTGTATAAAGCAGTTGTTGATTACCTCATCAGGTGCCTTGAAAATAAAGGCGCCCCTAGCCAGCAGGGGCACTTTTGCTTTGGAGTTCACTGATTCACCTTCTATCTTGTTTGTTCTGACGATCAACCGTTGTCATTGTTTGATTTGTCTCGCAGGCTGGCTGATAGGTTCATTGCAAAGCTAGGCTAGAGCTGAAGAGATCTCACGAAAAAAAACTTCTTCAAAAATTGACATCTGCATCATCTCATTCAAGTGTGCCTTTCTTCATCAGGGGTGCCTTTTGACTAGATTTCTTCCTTAGTAGCAAGGCATGGTTTTCTAGAGTTAGCCAAAATTTGGCCTTTTTCAGTTTCTAGAATCTCCTCCATCAAACGACATCTTTTTATTCTTTTCCACCATGGTTGCGTCGTTGAAGCTTCTGAAACTTAGCTTTCAGCACCTAGTACTGGCCAATCTGCCATTAATGGCTACAAAGCTCCTAACTCTATTCTTGAAAAATAGAAATAGACCCACCAGAGTAAAACATGTCTTTTGATGATTCTAACTTGACCAGTGTGATCGTGAAGTTGATTAATCCTATCAAAATCATTTTCAATCATTTCCGGGAAGGTCCTATTTTCAGGGGTTTCCGTGAAAATAGGGGTACGAAACCCTAATTTTCAATTTTTTAGAATTTGACACATATGTTCCTTGATAGAAACCCACAAAGACCTTATGTTTGGTTTGACCTAAAACAGACTTTTGATGGCATTTTCACATGATTTAGCTCAATTTAAGCAAAATGCCAAAAAATTATTTTGGGTACAACATACTACAATAAAAAATAAAAAGAAAATAAATTAATATTTACAATTTGTAGTTAAATTAAGATAAAAAAGTCAAAAAAACTAGTTAGGGTTTGTAGCCATAAAATAGAAAAAAATTGCAAAAAACAGCTATAGGGTTATTTTATAAAAAAATTAATGATAGCTAAGGTTTCTTATTTGTTCTCTAAATCTTAAAAAAAGAAAACAAAATGTAGAAGACAATAAAATTAAAAAAATAAATTCATAGTACAAAATTACCTCTTCAAACTTGCTTGAGATTGACGGTGAGCTGCTCAAAATCAACAATGGGCTCTCTTAAATGTTCCATAGGATTCTTTTGATGCATCAAGGGTTGCTACAAACTTTCCCAGATGGCATTCAATCAATGTTTGTTGCTCAACTTTTGTGCTGGTTTTTTCGTCTATGGGATGTAATTTTGGTTTTTGTTGGCATTTAAATTCGCACCTCTGGAATGCATATTTGAAATGGACAGCTATGCACAGATAAACTGCTCTTCAAATTAGGGGGGGAAGCTCCCTCTTGCTGATGGTGTTTGAAAGAAAGTAAACTAAAACTAAGTTGCCTATCTTTTGATCAGCTTAGAGCACAAGGTTTATTAAACACAAACGCCGCAGCTGAGATTTTCTGTTTTAAGACTTTCAACTACAACTAACTTAAACTAAAGACGTTCCTAACCTCTCAAGTAATATGCAGAGCGAGAGAAGCTAGAAATTAACAAGGTTAATTCTCTGACAAAATACTTCAATAAACTCTCTCTCAACAAACATCTACAGACTTCAATGCAAGTTGAAATCAAGATCATAAAGTAGAGCATAAATAACGGAAATCTGAGATTTTGGACCAAGGCAAAGGAGGCTCATGATTTTATTACTCAAACTTCTGGAACAAAGCTCACTTCTAACATGCCTGGAACAAGAAATTGCAGCTAAAGAGGCTTGCAATCTTGCTCTTACACAATAGAAAACAACAATCACACTAACTCCTTGTTGGCTAAAGAGGCTCAACAATTTGCTATCACAACACAATTGAACAACACTTCGAATAACAAATAGAAGGCACAATAGGCTCAGCGTTTTGTTATCACTCACATGGTTGAAGAAACTAATGAGCAAAGGCTCTTATTTATAGACAAGCAGAGGAGTAGGGAACCCTAAAATCTCCTTGCTTTCACAATCTAGGGCTTGCTCAGCAAGCAAGCTTTATTTCTAAATCTAGAAAGAAGATAACATCTAACACCTAAGAAAGCAGAAAAAGCGGGAAACGCCAACTATTACATTTTATCTTCTTTCTCTTCTCAAAGAATGGATAAGAATTCGTTCCAAGAATAGAAAGAAAGCGGGAAAGAAAACTTCTAGAAGAAAGCTGCTTTAAAGCTCGATCACATCCGCTAGGAAGTTGGAAATTGTGTCCCGGTTCGGTGCATCTATGCCCTCAATAGCAAAACACCGCTTTTCAAGAATATCTTCAGCATCTGCAACAGATGTCAAGAAATCTTCGACCTCATTGGCCGCTTTCTCAAACTTTGCTGACATCATCGAAATGTGACTTGGCAGAGTCTTATGTTTTTTTTTCATCCACCTCTGTGCAATCTTCTTACTATATTTATCTTTGTGCATTCCCCATATCCTTTCACATTCACCCTTTGAGAGAGTAACGCTTTCAGGCCATGGGGGAATGGAAAAACACTTCTCGATCATATCAGGTTTCAGACTGCAAATCAATCTGCCATCTACTGACTGGATCTCCCTTGTAGCTGGGTTGTAATGCTTGATGCAAGCGATTACGAACTCAAGACTCTGAACTGATATAGGAATAGACGCTGCTGCGAGGAGTCTAGAATGTCCCAGGTTCCTAATTGAGGTGTTGCCTGCGCTCTCCAAAGCGTGTAAATCAAACACCGGCTTGATGTGATGCAAATCTGTCTCAACTGTTTTGATGTAATCATGATAGAGGACTGATTCAGTCTTGAAAACATTGGGAGTGTACTCCATTTCGGAAAACTTGAAGAATGACTGTAAACTCGCCTAGGTTCAGACAAGTTTTGAGCAACTTCTATTTTTAGAATGCTGATTTTTTTGCTCAAACGAACAAATTTTTTGAATTTTTTTCTGAGATATGGGTTTTACTCAGAATTTCGTTGCAAGACAACCCAGATCGTCCGTTTTTGAAAATTTTGAATTTTGCCTAAAAAAGCAGCAAACCCTAATTTCTTCAATTTTTCCTGAAAAAAGTTGGCACCTGGGTTTTGTTCAGAATATGATTAGAAACGAACCCAGTTGATTAGATTTGCAAAACTCTGATGGCTGATCGAAAAAAGCAGCCAACCCTAGGATTTGAAATTTTCTTGAAAAAAGCTAGGATATGGGTTTTCTTCAGAAGACTGATTTGAGAGGACCCAGATGGTTGAAAACTGAATGCACTGAGGATTTCACTAACATGCAAAATAAAAGCAGCTGCTGCAACTTGATGAAGTTCTTGAAAGTTTCTTCAGAAGAACGAAATGAAAAGACCCAGATGATTGAAAATTTGGAAACCTTGGCCTTCTCCTTGCAAAACTTGATCTTCTGGATGAAAAAGTTTGAAAAAGCAAGGGTTTATATTGCTGGTCTGAAAAATATGATGAAAACCCAGCAAGCTAAGCACTTGAATCTTGAAAAATTTCTTCAAACTTGCTACTCCAACTTTCTCCTCTGAATGCCACATGCAAAAATAATAAAAATAACATGAAAGAGGGGTGTTAAATAGACTTAGGGTTTTGTTTTTACTTTGTTTTCTTTTTCTTTTATTTCCAAAACCCTAAAATCTCAGCTTCATTGAACTTGGACGCCATCTTCTTCCTTGCAACTTTGAAAATTTTGAAAACTTTTGAAATTTCTCTAAGGCATGAGAAGTTGGGTGCCCTTCTTCACTAGGGGCGCCCACTTTAAGCAGTGTTAGTCAAATTTTTGATATTTTCAACTTTCCGTCATTTTGAACCCCCTACTTCGCCTTTGATTTTCAGCTTGCAGACTGATCCGATAGGCAAGCTGAAAGATCCATCGCAAAACATGACTGATTCTAAGAAGGATGTTCTGGAGGCGTTTGTGGCTAAAATTTTGATCTTGACCTTCAAATTCATGGGAGCCCTTTCCTTCCAGGGGCGCCCATTTTAGCTAGAGTTAGCCATTTTCATGATCTTCAAATTTCTTCATTGACACCTCTTCTACGGATGATCTCATCGAATCTGGTGCTCCAGGTATCGGATTGATTGCCTATTATGCTCATCGCGAAGCTGACGAGATGTTAGGAGGGGTCTTCTGGGAGATACTTCATCAAGCAATGAATTCTAAACCTTCAAAAGCTTGGGCCCCCATGTTTACCAGAGTTAGATTTTTTTTTACTTTTTCTTGTTTGCTTCTGAACTTTGATTCTTAACTCACATCAGACCCTCTGTTTCGCTCCTCGTATCTTGTGACTGCAACCTCCGATTGACGTGTTGGATACCTCGGTGGAAAGCCAGATCAACTATGAAGAGATCATGTTAGAGACACTTCTGCAAATTCCTCTGTTTGAGCCCTTGAAAACTTGGGCGACTCTTCTCTCCTGGGGCGCCCAAACCTTCCAGACTTGGCCATTTTTTCATTTGACTTTTTCCAAGTTTGAACCCGTCTTTCTATAAGTTCCACTTCGATTTGAATTTTCCGGAGTTAGGACAGTCAGATGTGCTGACGAAGATAGGCGTGTCGAAGCCGGCCAAATACTGAAGAGATCGAGCATATTTTCCAACCCTAAATACTGAGTTAGGTGCCTCAAAAAGTTGGGCGCCCTTCTTCACTAGGGGCGCCCATTTTATCCAGACTTAGTCAAATTTTAATAATCTTCATTCTTTTTCATTCTGACATTAGTTTGGATACCTCCTGTTCAGCGCTGAATTCCAGATGGCTGGATAATCTGATGACTGCGCTGTTGGATTCGTTGCGGAGCTGGCAAAGAACTAAACAACTTTGGTTGGAAGGGTAAACCCTAATTCTATCATTTGGTACTCTAAAAAGATGGGCGCCCTTTCTTACCTGGGGTGCCCAAGTTTGGCAGTGTTAGAAAATTTTCATCATTTTTCAATTTCTTTCTCGTTCTTCGTTACTGCTTACCAACCCGCCTTCGGTTGAATGCTATGAATGTTGAATCTGACGCTTGGCAGCTGGATGACCTTCAGTAATGACCTCGGAGCTCTTGATATGCTTCTAAAAAAGCAGAATAGACCCAGTAGGGAAAAACTGATTATTTTGAGATTTTGATCGCACCAGTCTGATATGGACATATTTTGAGCAATCAAAATCAATTTGAATCCTAACGGACCAACTTTCTATTTTTAGAAAGTTTTGCCAGTATCCATTTCCAAAGAAACCCAGAAAAACCCAGAAAAAGTTACTAAATTTAGAAAATTTCTAAAAATAGCAATTTTCCTAAAATTTAGGGATGAAAAATTGAGATCTAGGTTTTGTAGGTTAAGCTGCTCTGAGCAGACCCAGATCGTCAGAATTTGAAAATTTTGTGTTTTAACCCCTCATGCAAGACATGCACACCCAAATTTTGACCTTTTTGACTGATTTAACAAGACTTTTACTCATTTCTTCAAAATGTCTAAGTGTAACAAAAATTTTAATTTTGGGGTACAACAGTTTTCAGCACCCTAAAAGGGGCAGTATCAATGTTTTAGCAGATTCATTATTTATGTAGGGTTTTACCAGCATGGAAGTCACACTATGGACTATTAATAGTCAAAATTTCGTCATAATAGTCATATCAACAATGAGTTAACCCTCATCACCTATTTTTCCAGCTTTTTCATAGTGGTTCGTGCACCTAGATCAATGGATTTTCAATGAGTAATTTGCTGGCTGAGTGAATCATCTACTAGGGTTTTGAAGAACACGTCAGCAAATAAATCTTATCAAAATGATATAGTAGTGGTATAGTTATTACTTAATTTTCACTCACCAAAGAAGACAAATCAGTAACCCCTATCTTTTCAACATGCATTACTCTTCATGTCAACATAATAACAATTGTGAGAACTAAGAAGTTGTCAGTCTTCATTCAATGGCTAGTTTTGGTAGTTGTTAATTCTAGTATACTATTTCTGAGTGAGGATGAAGGCCTAGTTTTTGGGCCACTTTAATTATTTTTTATCTTATTAGTTGTTTAGATTAGATTTGCTTTAAGTCCACTTCTTTCCATATCTTAGTAGGCTTTAAGCATTTGGCTTTAAAGTCCCAAATATTGGGCATTTGCAACTTATAAATAAGTGCTTTGAGCACATAAATGAAGAGAGAATAGTTGATGCTATGCTTATGCTGTAGAAACTGTTGTTTAATTAGTTTATTTGTGTAAGTCTTTTGATTAAATTTGAACTAAATAACTTTGTCAAGTTTTATATTGATGTTGTTTATTCTCTAATTAGTAGCTTTGTATGCAACTTAGCAATTTATTTCTAGGAATTTTGTTGATGAAGTCATTATTCCTTTGAATCTTGTTTCCATTGAATATCCAGTCTTTGTTTTAGCCATTTGGAAGGTGTTGTTTGTGTGTTTAGATGAGTTGTTTCATCCTTTGATATCTATAAATCTTGCTTGCAAGGCTCAATTGTTAATAGTTTGGTACGTGTATCTAAAGCAAAAAACATAGATAGCTAATTAATAATTATTTCTTTTATGCAAAACCCCCCTTAGAGAATACTGTAAGGTATGTATATTTGTATGTCTTGTCTATAGTTTTTTATTTAGGGCCAATTCAGCTTAGTTTTAGGTTAGTTTAGATCACAAGGGGCTTCCCCTCCAAATTTAAAGAGAGGTTTTACCTCATACACCATTGCATTTTGTGTTGTCTTGCAAAAGATAGATTAAAATGTTAACAAAACCATATGTAACTTTCACCTCCTATATCCATTTTGAGGGAACTAGTAGTTGTTCTATCAGATTTTACAATTTTAGGACTTTCAATCTGATTTTTGAAGTTTGCAGAAGCTCTAGTTGCTCCAAAATGGAAGTTTACAAACATGGCATCTCTTAGAGATAGCAAGAGCTCTGAGAATATTGACATGTGTATTTGCATGCATACTTGTTGAATGCTTCCTATGTGTGGATATGGTCTTATATGTAATATCTGCAAAGAAAACAATAGTTTGTTTCCATATAAAATCGGTTTATTCCAGTTTGTGACTAGTGGCACCATGAGGGTGCTACAAAAACAAACATTATTGAAATTAGATCTCGTGGAAATCGTTCCATATTAATGTTTGAATTCACATTTCTATTGAGAGAATATGACTTTCAGTATGACTTACAATAATATATGATTGATAGCATGCAAAATGGTCCCTAGTCATCATGAGATTTATTAAAGCAAAGTTGGCTCATAGGAATTTATCCTTTAGTTGATTTTAAATTCAAAGCTCATTGGTGACCATTATACGATAGTCTTGATGTTTATTAATTTAAATGCAGGTAACCAGTACAAACAGGGCATGCCGTGTCACTGTCAAAATTTATCAAGCAAAAGATTTGAAGAGGAGGCTTTTAGCATACGATGTAAGAGATATCTTTTTCAAATTAAGATTGGAGGATATTACACACAAGTCAAGAGAGGTAATTTAATATTATAAAACACTTTGTTTATGTGTTTTTATATTCCATTTCTAGATGTCCATAACATGTTATGATATAGTAAGGTACCACTATTATTCCACTAAATGGATTACCCAGATCCATGTTTATGCAACTTAAATAACCCGATAACTGTGTCCACCTGACTTATGAAACTGTAAGCATGGTTAAATTCTGGCATCCAGGTGTTAGAATTTGCTGGCTGTTTAACATGCATCTTACATGTGGATCAAATTCATGGAATAATACGTACTTAATTAAGCATATTCTTGATTGCAGTTTTAATCATTGACATTTTAACATTAAAGTTTTAACTTTTTATTATATCTGAAATTTGAACATCAGAGCAAATACATTTGGTGCTTCAATTATACATTTGTGCATCAAATT
The DNA here is from genome assembly GCA_007258455.2 of Sequoia sempervirens. Lineage (NCBI taxonomy): Eukaryota > Viridiplantae > Streptophyta > Pinopsida > Cupressales > Cupressaceae > Sequoia > Sequoia sempervirens. The sequence goes on from VDFB02262879.1 coordinate 52,953, forward strand.
GGTTCATTTTCTAATTAGAAGAGAAACTTTTCACCTGTTGGCCATGCTCCATACACACATAATATAGGATCTAAAACCATAAATGGATGTTGCCGGGCTTGCTGTATTGAGCCACTGTGGTTTCCCATTATCGCCTATTAATTTGCCAAGTACTGTTTGCCAAATGACATCAATTGCACAAAAATGGTTAGAAAACACACACACACACAGATCACTTGCAAAAATGGATTAATGTTTTATGCTGCATAACAAATTGGATTTTTGAGAGTCCATGCAAATTGTAGTGAATGTTTGCATTTCTTGGAAGTGGTTTGCAAGGAATAGCTTCTAAAATATTCACATTCTAACGAATTTATTTAATAAACTTGTTAAGATTTAAATGCCTTTCTTTTTGGATATATATATGCTGATTGTCATTCTAGTTTTCAGCTTTAGTTATATTGAAGTTTTCTGAATGAAATAAAGTGCTGTAATTGCCGGATGGTATTCCTGTCCATTAAAATTGGGGCATTTAACTAGACTATTAATTAAATGGACATATAACTCATGTTAATGTAGAATATTTACAGATTAAGGGCGTGGTTGATCAAAATGGAGTATTGGTGATGAATCAGAATTTTACTTTTGATGTTAAAGACTTTAAGGTATGAAAATAGTGGGTGCATTTATTTGGAGAGAGTAGAAGTGCATCAATGTTTTTCAAACTAGCTCAAAAATTATTCAATGCAAGACACTATAAGAACTCCCTTAACTACTCACATTTCTGTTTTCTGTATCAGAGTGCCCAGCTGTTAGTACAAGTGTATGGAAAGGGTCTGTTTGGATATGATGAGCTAATTGGAGCATGCCAAAAAATTCCTGTGAATCTCCTAATGGATATCAATAATGGTAAGAACATCTATGTTTATTTCATTCAGATATTGTTCAACTTTATATTTGCAACGGTTATTGTCTGTTGTCAATGTTTATGATTTATTCTACAACTTAACATCTAGAATTGCCTATTAGAATGATTTTTTCTGTTGTCAGGGTTTAGTGAAGGGGAGGGAAAATGGTATGATCTTTTTATAAAAGATGGGAAAAAGCAGCTACCAGCGAAGGTAGATCGATGTGGCTGTCATGTCTGTCTATGATTCATAACCTGATATTTATGAGCTTTCTATAATGATATGGCTAATATAGTATTTTTCTCATATGTATAAATTCAGAACTTGTCCTTATTTATAATTTGCATCACTATGAAGCCAGCAACAATATAAGTCACTCTTTTGCATTTGTTACAATTGAAAGCTTTGTACATATTTTCTACTTCTTATTGGGACTGAGAAGCCTTCTTTTTATGCTAGGTTCTGATGAACATTGTGGCAGGCATAGCTGAGCCAGAACAAAATATATGTGTATTTGTTGGAACCTGGAATGTTGGAAATGCTAGGCCGGTAAGATTTAATGGGATTCTTATTATAAGAATAATAAATGTTTTTTGGCAGAAAGCTGCACTGTTGGTATATAACTTCAAGCAATGGACAATTGGGCCAATCAGATATCTGTGTCCTTGCTAAGCTTGTTATAATTGCACAGAATTCTTTGTTTGTCAGGGATAGAAATCATGTTTGATAGTCATCACATTCTGGGAAACATATTTTTTTAATGTTTTAGCTCCTTAATCTCGTCTTGGTATTCTTCTGATGGGTATTTATATTGGATGGATATAGTATGATGGGCAGCTCATGCTGATTGAACCCTTGGGACCCACTGAACTTCAATCTTGTAGATAGCTTTCTGATTACTGTTAGGCATATCTATCAAAGTCGGGTGTAAATATGTTATGAATGCCAAGATGAAAGTCTGATTAAGAAGAGAATTTTGTGACACAATAATCTACCAACAATTAAATTTCGGAGGAAAAGGTCCTAAGCCTTTCTGTGGAAATGAGTTCAAGTGACTACTCAACAATATGATCCAATTCCATACAATCAGTGTTGTCAGACAGATCACAATAAATGGAGGTATTACCTTTGGTCAGTTGTTTGAGTTGCAAGGAAGATCATTTTTCTAGGGACTGTTCACAGTAGGCTGTTGTGATCTCAAATAAAATTCTGCTTCAAACTCAAGAGCAGTAAAAAACAGAAACTGAACAAGAACTGGAAATATAAAACTGAGGAAAAAAAAATGCTCTGCTGTAAAGCTCTGGGGCTATTGTAAATGCAAAATATGAAATTATAGAAAGCTACATATTACTCAGATTTCTAAAAATTTAAAGAACAAAAATTGTTGAAAATATATATGAACAGTACAAAGAAGAAAGGAGAACTTTGCCGAAAAGTTATGGTTGCCCACTCAAGCCTTATTCAAGAGCCATATGGGTGGTGCACTTTCCTGTGAGTGGTTCTTCCATAGACTATCCACATGAATCCATTCCAAACATTAAGCCATTAAATAATCTTAAGGTTTTCAATATTGTTTTTTGGTTGTCAATGTAATAATCACACTTAATTTTTTTTTTGAAATAAACTTGTTAGCTCCAAAAAGCGGAATGTAATGCCAAGCAACTTCCTTTCCACTTTCTAATCACCAAGTTCCTAGTGTGGGCAAGGTGAGAGCATACGGTGTAGGGGATTACAAATTTAGAGTTGAAAATAAAGCTGCTGAAAGTAACAACCACTTGTCTAGTGGGGTTAGCCGAGCACATCCACTTTGCAGTGGGAAAGCTGATACAATAATGAAGTGTAAAAACAAGCTCTTCCACTTTTCATTGGTGAGTGAGTGCCAAAACCACTTGTTCAGTGGGGTGAGTACAAAAGCCACTTATGTAATGGGGTAAGTAGCAACAAAATATCAAGAGCAATTCACTGGTGGTACTACCACTCAATGTTACAGTATTAGCTCATTTAAATTCCCCAATCCAAAAAATGCATCTGTTGTTACAATAAAAATATGAAATGAACTGATTTGAATCACCCCAAATGTTGCTAAATGATAAAACAAGTCACCCAACTTGAATTATTATAATTATACCTCATTAAGGCCTATGGTTGGATGCTGGGAAAAGACTCTTCTCACTGAAAAAGGCTGCTAGAAACAAAGGCTGGACAAAACAGGGGTGGCTAGGTAGAAAATTAATTATAAGTTTCAGAACTCTTTTGACAATCTCCCATCACATGGAAACTCACACAGCCATCTAGGCGCCTCCCTGGAAGTGAATTACAACCATCAATATGCCCACAAACAGCAGATATGAACATTCAAACCCCTTCCTATAGTGGTACAACCTGCCTGGGAGGGGCGACTTGTCTTAGGAAATTCAAAACTTTGATTCAGCTCCTATAAACTCCTCCAATCTGCTCGCCTAGCATAGGAATAGCCATGCCATTAATTTTAGACCTCAAAACTTCTGGCAAAGCCTCCAATGTTCATCTGAAGGGTTCGACCAATAGGGTGAAATGGTACATACTATGGCCAACACTCATACCCTAGGAACTCACACTTCACAATCCACAATTGATAGGGAGTCATATCAAACCATTAGAAAACTAGAACACATTAAAACAACCCATATTGGAAAGCCAAAATTGAAAGCTTCAAATCAACTCCAATGGCGACTCTTGGCTGGAATCACACCACAGTCTAGTTAGGGAATATCTTGCAATTCCGCAACTAGAAACCTTTGCGAGATTTTTTCCTCAAAGATTGAAGAGAACCAAAGCCATTCCTACAACATAACATCATCATTCTTCAACATATCCAACAATGAGCTCCAATGCTTCATTTTATAGAGTTTTGAGAGGGAAAAATCCAATTAAAATAATTAATTAATTCACATTTTCCAACAAATTCCCTTTTAAAATAAAATATAACCTTTTTCATGTGCAAGACCCCCTTATTTCTCCTAGGCATCCAATTGGGAATTCAAAATACCTTTTTGAAAAGATATTACATTTAAGTTATGAAAAATAATGATAAAATATTATAACTTATGTGGATAATTTAATTATTTCACCCCACGTTACGAAAAATCTTGAAACAAATAGAAATCCAATTTTGATCACGCCAATACAATACTAAGGCATCAGGTGAATAATAGAAGCCAATCTGGTGACTAACTATAAACAAACATGCTCTCCAAGAAGTTTGGAGAACAACCCAAAATTCCAAGAACACTTCAGAGAGTGTCATTCAGATCAGTATTGCCCATTGAGCTCATTGCCAACAAAAGAAGCCTTGTAACTCCAACATTGCGTTCTCCAAGATCTTTGGAGTCCCCTTGCCTTACCATTTAGCCCACAAGAACTCAAGAAATAGGCTAATGGTCTTCAAACTAATTAGGCCTAAGAAGGGGACATTATAGTCAAGTTGGATGGTAGATGTTAGTAACTCCCCTATCATATTCTTTCTAATTCTAGACTCTAGCTAAGATGCTTCTTTTTTTGTTATTCTTTATGACAACTAAGATAGTTTGTTTCTCCCTATGACTTCGAAGGTTCTTTGTGACTTCTATGAAAAATTCATTATAACTCCTTCAACTTTGCCCTCAAAAGCAATTGTAGAAGCTAGCTACTGAAGATTATTCCAAGACATTTCAACAAATTTTGACCTTCTTCTCTTGGTGGACATCGCCTCCATGCTCAACCAGTAGAGACAATAATCAAGAAGATTCCTTAAAGAGTAGGTTTTTATCTGACCATATCTTATAGCTCCATGTCAAATTTCAATATTGCCCATCCATGTTCCTTGAATTACTCATTACAAGAAAATTTTCTCCAACTTCCACGCCCCAACTAGCATTAACTACATTATTTCCCTCTCCGAGATCGGATTCTTAATGCTTCACAAATTATACCTGCTCGAAGCATATCTTCAAGATGGAACCTAGAAGGAAGTTTGATTTCCTTTTTTTTGGTAGTTGGAAGGCGAACACCTAGGAATGTAACAAATGTATTAGAGAAAAAAGTGCTTCAAAAGGTACTTTTAGAAGATAATTCATAACTTGATTGCAATTTTATTTGTACAAATTAAAAACATTTAAGTGCCTTTGCTTTAGTTTTACCTTACAAATTTGTGCCATAAGAAAACAAGAGTAGTGGAAGATTAGTTCCTCAATGGTGAATTATCTCTACAAACACATGACCAATTGGACCATGTTGTACTACTCTAGCTGATAGTGTTGCATTATGCTTTCTATTGATGGCCCCTTCTCTCACAATTCTCATTGATGGTGGGATAACGCCATTTGTATGATATTCTTCAACAATTTGTCCATTTGGAAGAAAATCAACCATTCACACAAAGAAGCACATTAAGTTGACTCAACAACACCTCAATGACATAGTTTTTGTGCAATACAACTTTCAGTTTCACACAAGAGAGGTGGAAAAATCATAGGATCTTATTGATTAGGATGAGATTGATCCCTATGTTGATTGGATTGTGTAGGATTAGGGGCCCTCCTTATTTATAGAGGATAAGCTTGTTGACTTTGAGAAGTAGGCTATGGAGGGTGTAGATGTGACAAAAGCAAGAAAGATTGGATTGGATGACATCAATGTGGATGATTTTGAACATGAAGTAGAGGAGTCAATTTCCACCTAGCAGTAAGGTAGAGCTATAGGTATAGCCTTCTAGGTAGAGTGAGGAGCCTCAACCAAGGGCAAAGACTAGACCCTCTCCCCAATTTTTCACAAAAACGAGCAAGAGGAAATTGTAAAATTGACTAATTTGTAACTTTCTTGGATATGCAAATTATGATGATGATCTTCAAAGACAATCATCATAAATTCATAATGGTGTCAACTAGCTATTGTATTTGCATTATGATGCAATTTTGTACTCTATTTGTATTCAAATGTAATAGAAAACACTACCCCAACATTTTATAGACTCATCTGATACATCTTATAATTGTATTTGCATAAAAAAAAATTTACTTAAAGAATTTTAAGCAATTTTTGTAATGTCCCTTTTCCAGTTCATTCCAACATTCTTGGAAAGTTTTAGTTTTATCAAAATAATTTTTTGACAATGGCAAAGTGTTTCAGGATTCAAGAAGAATACAATGGTTTTGCCAAGTGTAGATCCAACTTTTAGGGAGAATTCCACACTTCTTGGAGATTTTCAACATCCTAGGAGAGCACCAACTTTCCTAGGACCTTAAGATGTCTGGATAAAAGTATTCAAATAAATGATTTGTCTAAAAGTGATTTTATATTATAAAGGTAGCTTATGTTTATTTATTTTAAAAAGGGTGGCTTATGTCATAAAGTTTTTTTAAAAGAGGGACAAAATGTGTTAGCACTAGGCATGGAGTACAAGTGACATTATTATTTAAAAGTAACATGGGAAGGGAGAATTAAAAATGATATTTAATTAGACGTTTTCAAAAAAGTAGCAAAAAAGAAAAAATCGCTTTTTCAAAAAATAAAACAATGAAAAAACAAAATAAATATCACTTTTTGAAAGAACAATGAACAAAAAACATTTTTTCCTAAAATAACTCTAAAAGGTTTTAAAAAGGAGGTTGGGCCTTGAGAAGAATGGTTAAACTAAATATTTAGTTTGTTGTTTGCTTTGAGTGAGAACATGAGTTCTTGTAATGTCCCCTTTTTAGCCCTAAGCTTTCCAGTGACTGTTAACCTATTTCCAAAGTCCCATAGGCTATTCAAAGGAGTTTCAAGGGATTCCAAGATTCTTGGAGGATTCTTGCCAGCTTTTTCAAGGGGTAATTTGCAAAGGATTGCCAAAGTGTTTTTTGGGTTTCTGCTAGGTTTTCTTAGATCTTTGGTGGGCAATAACTACTATTTTTGCTTAGTCACAATTGCATCTCAATTCGGGCTAATTTGGCATTTGGACACACTTACCATTTTTAGCAGTGGGCTAATTACATGCAAATCGTGGTACTGTGGAAAAGGGTCGACTTGCAACAAGCTTGTAATTTGGTACTTATATGGTGTCTACAATCTAAATTTCTGATCATAAATATTGTTGTCATAACTGTGTTTAGTCATACAAATGTTAAAGGATTTCTATGCCTTGTCACAAGTATTGAATGTGTAATGATTTGAGCTTCGGATCAATGGATTTTTTGATTTATTTCTTATTGGATTGACAAAGGTTGTCATCCAATATTAACCAAGTTTCCAGATTATAAATGAAATAAACTCTGAATAATGAAGTCCGATTGAAATATTAATTCGATAATGGAAATTTGACAAGTAAATATAATATTTGTTTCTGATTTATCAATTAAAATCGTGTGTTAGCTTTGAATATAAATCTACCTATATATCATCAATTTATAGGCCTTGAAACTTGAATGCCTTTCCTGATTGATATCCCTATCCTCGTGTATCTTTCTTTGGAGTCCTTTTTGGTTTATGTACTTGAAATGTATAGTCCCATATTATAAATTTCTGCTCATATAGAGCGACTCCACAATAGGTGATTCAATAATAAAAATATGTTTGAATCTTCCTTTTACCCACACTTTCATCTACCTTAAATATCATTCAATGTGCCTCTTCATAAAGGAGGCGTCTCTTATGTAATGTCCCCTTCTCAAGCCTGACATTTCCAGTGACCGTTGGCCTTTCTTTGGGAACCCGAAGGCTAGTTAGAAGTTAAATTTAGGGTTTCCTATTTTTGAGGAGGTCATTGCTCAGAGATGGTGGATTTAATGGCGGATTCCTTCTGGGTTTTCAGAGGGCTTCGCAGTGGTATTTTCGTCTCAGCATTCAGAGCACTTTTTGGAATTTACTATTTTTAGTAAATTCTATTTTTAGCAGCTTTCCAGATGAGTTCAGCTCGGTTGACTTCCTGCTTCAGTGGGTCAGTTGTTTTGCTCAGTTTTGACTTCAGGGCCTTTGCGAAAGGATAAGTTAAGTCATTTAATTAAAAAAGTCACGTTTTAATTATTATAATTAAACGTTGACCCTTGGCTTAGACTTAATGACTTAATGTTGTTTTTAAAAGGTGGGTCCTTGAGGGTGGCGCCCTCATTGAGAAATGATTTAATATTTCCCTAAGTCAAAGCAAAGGTTTGAGGGGCGCATATTTCAAAGGATGATATTTAATTAAAATGTCAATTCTTAAAGCCTTGAAGAGAAAGTACGCCTTCTTGAGGAGATGAAGGTTTTGACCTAAAAGCAGATTTTAGGGTTCGTGAAGTCAAGCGAAAATTATAAAAAGGAGTCTTGTGCATCATTTTGGGCATCTTTGGACGACTATACTGTTATGCTGCCGGATTGGCTCTGGGACTGCTTCGAGGAATGAAGGCCTCCTAGCTTGGGCATCACTTCGTGTTTGGAAGACAACATCTAGTGGTGAATCATTGTACTGTGAGTTGCATTTAGTGTGTTTTGTTCATCAGTTCATTGCATAGTTAGATTCGAAGTTAGCATTTAATAGTTTCAGCTTATTGCATTGTTTTAAGACAGCAGATTGCATGTTTGCTTCATAAATCAGAAAATACCAAAAATATCATTGTGGGTATTAGCTTATTGTCTGTGTTAGCCTTAGGCGCCCTTATGCTCCATATTGCAGATTTTAATGTTGTGAATTGAATTTTTAAAGCCAAGTCGAGTTTCTCAGCTGGGCCGTACCATCTAGGGACATTGGGATTTGTGCATAATTAATATATGGGCTTTAGATCTGTTTTCAGTGTCTCATCCTAGGCGTGTGCTTAGTTAAGAGTTAATGCATTTGATTTCTAGTTAATCGGAGGTCATTCGTGGAAGATATGAGCATTTTAGCAATTCCTTAGACTGCTGTTCTAAACATTTAATGAGCAGATTGTAATAAAATCAGAAATCTGTATCTTGATATTTGAAGGCATTTGGTTTTGGTATTACTATGCAAAGTAACGGTGGATTCCAAATGATGTAATGCTGATCCTTTAAATTCATAAGACATTGGCAGGCAAAGGCTCCTTATTTGTAAAACTGACAGTAGTACTGGCAGTTAATTCATTATTGCTTAAATCAGATTGTGTTCTCATTTCCATTCAAAGTTATTGTAATAGTGAGATCTCCGCCCTATGGTCGCTACTATCCCATTCCGGGTTAGCAAGCACATTCTGGGTGTTGAGTAGTTTCATTTCTCAGCATCTTTCTTTCAAGCATTGTTTTGTATTCACTCCGTCATATGGTCGCCCCTCACTCCGCTTTGGATTGGGTAGCACATACTTGGCGTCGAGTTCCTTTTCCAGCATAAGCAGTTTATTTTAGATCCTCTGACCAATGCTCACCATCATCGGTGCCATTCTGGTTAGAGTTTCTTTCTTGCACATTTTGGTTTTCTCATCTAACCTTAACGGGTGCACTGCTTTGTAATGTTGTAATCTGATAATTGAAAAACAAAAAAAAAATTTGGCTCGGAATATTTCAGTGGTATCAGAGCCAAGATCTTGCCATCCTGTGTTCATTTTGTCTATGAGTGACAGAGAAAAGAGGTACATTGCCAGGGAAGACAAGAAGGTTGGAAAACAATTCCAGCTTTATCAGCCTCCAGAGGGGCAGACAGCTTCAGAAATCTTGAGGGCTCGTTGGGAGTCTTCTCAGGAAACAGACATGGCAGAAGGTGAGAGATCAGTTGGGGGTAACGAGAGGGTTACCAACAGTAGAGATGACAGTGGTAAGGGCAGAGAGAGATCCATCAGTCCAGGACAGAGATTTGAGAAGAAGATGGATGCTTTAATGGATATGGTTTCGCTCATGATGGGAAGAGTGGGCAACAATACCATTCCGCAAAACAACTCAAGCCATAGAGGGGAGCATAGTGCTTCCAATCAGCATGATGAGCATGCAGCCCGGACGGTGTCAAATAACACTTACATTACGTCCAGACCATTCAAACCGACCTTTGTGGCTCCTGTAGTCACTCAGCCAGATCCTGAAGAGAATGCTTCATTCGTGGAGCAGTTGAGGCTTGGCCGTACAGAGTATGACTCTTTACCTGCTGACATTAGGATGGACATGTCCTTCAATGATTTCATGGATCATAAGAGGAAGAACAAAGGGCAAGGAAGAAACTTTGATCAAAGAAGACCATCAAATCAAGGAGATTTGTACCAAGCTGTCAACAAAGTTATACTTCCTCATTTTGATGGGAGTGATACAAGTTCAGCCCGAGCTTGGATTCAAAAGCTGGATAATTATCTAGCTCTCAGACCAATGGCGGAAGAAGAAGCGATCAAGTTCGCTACGCTACACCTTGATGGGGTGGCGCACGAGTGGTGGTACCATGGCCTTGTCACTCTAGGCCATCGGTCTATCACAACATATGATGAGTTCACCACTAGGCTCATCGAAAGGTTTGAGAAAAAAGATCCTGAGATCCATTTCAGAGAGCTTGCTCAATTGAGACAGTATGGCACAGTTGAAGCCTACATCGCGGAGTTTCAGAGACTCTCAGTCATGGTGACTGGAATCACAGAAAGGAGATTGGTGATTCTTTTTAGTGAAGGGTTGACAGAACCCCTCAAAGGCTGGATTAAAGCCTTTGATCCTCCAACACTGCAAGAGGCCATGAAAAAGGCAAGAAACATGGAGTGGGCTGCTCCTAAGGCGAAATTTCAGTCAAACTCCCCTTTTCAGAAAAGGGATAAAGGAAAAAGGCCTCAGTATAAAAATAATTTGAGACCTCAGAACAAGGAGTTCAAGAATCGCAATCCCCATGTCACCAGGTTGGATCAAGAAACCCTGAATGAACTCAGAAGAAAGGGGTTGTGTTTTCGGTGTCAGGAAAAATGGTCTCAAGACCATGTTTGCCCTAAAGGGGTCAAGTTCAATCAGATTGAGTACTATTCTGCTGGGGAAAGTAGTTCTGATTTTTCCGACCAGCAATCTGATTTTGAAGGAAATGAAGAAGATAGAGCTCCAGAAGAGTCCGGAGATGAGAAGGGAAGTGGTGGAGTTTTAGCTCAACTTTCCAGTTTTCAAAGAAATGAATCCTTCAAGGTTCGTGGGATGGTCAAAGGGCAGCGAATCGTTGCTTTGATCGATACTGGAGCAACTCATAACTTCATTGACGAAGTTGTGGTAGCCAAGAAGGGGCTGCAAACAGAGGAGTTCGAAGGATTCAAGGTCATGGTTGCCGATGGTTTTCATATTACTTGCACCAAGAAAATATCTAACATGACCATGCAGTTGGGCAACTACGAAGTCAAGGATGACTTCTATGTAGTTCATATTGGGGATACTGATGTCGTTCTAGGCATTCAATGGCTGCGATCTCTTGGAGAGATCTCTTTGAATCTGCAGACTATGGAGTTGAAGTTCCAATCAGATGGGAAGAAGATAGTTTTGAGAGGCATGTCCAATGGGGGTCCTCGAGTAGTGTCATTCAAAAGAATGGCAAAGCTGATCCGTCACGATCAAGCTGAGTGGGTTGCCGAATGCATGATACTTCCTGCTAGTCCTGTTGAGACTAAGCATGACCAACCTCCTGATATCCAGTCACTACTCACGAAGAAGAGCAAAGTCTTCGCAGATTTGCCTCCTGGACCACCACCTGAACGGGGTTCAGAACACATCATAGAGCTCAAAGAAGGAGCCAAACCGGTGATCACAACTCCATATCGGTATCCGAAGAGGCAAAAGGATGAGATCGAGAAGAATATTCGGGAACTTTTGGAGATGGGTTTCATACGCCCAAGCAAGAGCCCATTTGCTTCTGCAGTGGTTCTTGTGAAAAAGAAGGATGGTACCATGCGCATGTGCGTGGACTATCGTGCTTTGAACCAAAGCACCATCAAAAATAGATACCCCATTCCCAGGATAGATGAGCTCATTGATGAGCTACATGGGGCTAAGTTCTTTTCGAAGATAGATCTGAGATCGGGTACCATCAGATACGAATGAGGGGATCAGATGTGGAAAAAACAGCCTTCAGATGTCACTATGGCCATTTTGAATTCTTAGTCATGCCATTTGGGTTGACTAACGCTCCGGCTACCTTTCAGTCTTGCATGAACCGTGTCTTTCAGAAACAGTTACGGAGGTTTGTGCTGATATTTTTTGATGATATTCTGATCTACAGCAAGACTTGGGAAGATCACCTCAAGCACTTGGAGGAAGTGCTTAGTATCATGGAATCTGAGAGTTTGTTCGCAAAAGCTTCCAAATGTGAATTTGGAATGGTGGAGTTATTGTACCTTGGCCACATAATCAGTGCTGAGGGAGTAAAGGTGGATCCGGAGAAGATCAAAGCAGTGGTTGATTGGCCACCACCTAAAAATTTGACTCAGTTGAAAGGTTTTTTGGGCCTTTGTGGTTTCTATCGGAGGTTCGTTAAGGGGTATTCACAGAATGCGGCCCCCCTTACTGATCTCACCAAGAAGGGAGCTTTTATTTGGTCAGAAAAGGCTCAAGTTGTTTTTGACAAATTTAAGAAGATCATGAGCTCATGCCCAGTTTTGGCCATTCCTGATTTCTCCAAGCCATTCGAGCTGCAATGTGATGCATCGGGTGAAGGAGTGGGGGCTGTCCTGATGCAAGACAAACACCCTATCGTGTTTGAGAGCAGGAAATTACGAGGTGTTGAAAGGACATACTCGATTTATGACAAAGAAATGCTTGCTATTATGCACGCATTAGCCAAGTTCAGGCAGTACTTGGTGGGGAACAAATTCGTGGTTAAGACAGACCACAATAGCCTCAAGCATTTTATGCATCAGAAAGATTTAAATGAGAGGCAACAGAAATGGGTGAGTAAGCTTCAAGCTTACGACTTTGACATTGAATATGTTAAAGGGAAAAATAATGTCGTGGCCGATGCTCTCTCCAGAAGGCCTCATCTTAGCTCATTGTGTGAGCTTACCACAGATTGGAGAGACATGTTGCTTGCTGATTATGCCAAAAATCAGTTTGCAACCAGCATTCTAGAAGGTACCTTCCATGATGAAAGGTACCAGGTGGTTGAGGGATTGATCCAGTATAAGGGAAGAATCTTTCTAGTGGCTGATTCTAAGCTCAAGAAGAAGATTCTTTTGAATTTTCATGACATTCCAGTTGCTGGTCACCAAGGTTTTTTCAAGACCTATAGGCAGATCCGAGAAAGGTTTTCTTGGAAAGGTTTGAAGAGGGAGGTTCAACGCTACATTCAGGAATGTCCTATTTGTCAAGCAAATAAAAATGAGCATACATTGCCAGCCGGTTTGCTGCAACCACTTCCAATTCCCAATCAAAAATGGGAAAGCATTTCAATGGATTTCATCACTGGGTTGCCCAAGGCCCAAGGGAAGGATTGCATTTACGTGGTAGTTGACAGATTAACCAAGTTTGCTCATTTCTTTGCCATTACCAGCACTTTTTCTGCAGCCCAAGTTGCAGATTTGTTTTTTCGAGAAGTGTTTAGGCTTCATGGGTTGCCAAAGAATATTGTAAGTGATAGGGACAGCAAGTTCCTAAGTACTTTTTGGCAGGAAGTTTTCAGAATGAGTGGTACTGTGCTCACTCCAAGCACGAGTTATCACCCTCAAACTGATGGGCAAACAGAAGTGGTGAACAAGTGGTTGGAAGGTTACTTGAGAAATTATGTGTCAGAACAGCAGAAAGCTTGGGTTAAGTGGCTGCATATAGGCGAGTACTGCTACAACTCTACCTTCCATATGTCAATCAAAATGTCTCCTTTCTTGGCACTTTATGGGTATGAAGCACCCAGCTTTGCAGATTTGGTGTTTGGTGACAGCAAAGCACCATTAGCCAAGGATTTGTTGCAGCATAGTCAGGACATAATGAGATCCTTGAAGGATAATTTGCAGATTGCACAAAATCAGCAGAAGTTGTATGCTGATCAGAAGCGTGTAGAGCGTTCTTTTGAGGTTGGGGATATGGTCTATCTCCGTTTACAACCTTATAGACAGTCAACTCTCAAGAAGAGTGGAGCTGAGAAGCTCAAACCTCGCTTCTATGGGCCATTTAGGGTCATCAGAAAAGGTTGGGGCAGTAGCTTATGAATTAGAGCTACCTTCAGATAGCAGAGTGCATAACGTCTTCCACGTGTCTCGCCTCAAGAAGGCACTTGGACACAATGTAATTGCTTCTTCACAGTTGCCACCGTTGGATGAAGAAGGACAGTTGGTTCTGTTCCCGAGGAGATACTTGATGTCAGAGAACGTTCCTTGAGGAATAGAACTATCAGAGAATGTTTGGTAAAGTGGAAGAACCTGCCTATGGAGGATGCAACTTGGGAAAGTGATGAGATATTGCAGCATCCTATTTGCGATTGCTTGAGGACAAAGCAATCTTGGGGAGGGCGGACTGTAATGTCCCCTTCTCAAGCCTGACATTTCCAGTGACCGTTGGCCTTTCTTTGGGAACCCGAAGGCTAGTCGGAAGTTAAATTTAGGGTTTCCTATTTTTGAGGAGGTCATTGCTCAGAGATGGTGGATTTAATGGCGGATTCCTTCTGGGTTTTCAGAGGGCTTCGCAGTGGTATGTTCGTCTCAGCATTCAGAGCACTTTTTGGAATTTACTATTTTTAGTAAATTCTATTTTTAGCAGCTTTCCAGATGAGTTCAGCTCGGTTGACTTCCTGCTTCAGTGGGTCAGTTGTTTTGCTCAGTTTTGACTTCAGGGCCTTTGCGAAAGGATAAGTTAAGTCATTTAATTAAAAAAGTCACGTTTTAATTATTATAATTAAACGTTGACCCTTGGCTTAGACTTAATGACTTAATGTTGTTTTTAAAAGGTGGGTCCTTGAGGGTGGCGCCCTCATTGAGAAATGATTTAATATTTCCCTAAGTCAAAGCAAAGGTTTGAGGGGCGCATATTTCAAAGGATGATATTTAATTAAAATGTCAATTCTTAAAGCCTTGAAGAGAAAGTACGCCTTCTTGAGGAGATGAAGGTTTTGACCTAAAAGCAGATTTTAGGGTTCGTGAAGTCAAGCGAAAATTATAAAAAGGAGTCTTGTGCATCATTTTGGGCATCTTTGGACGACTATACTGTTATGCTGCCGGATTGGCTCTGGGACTGCTTCGAGGAATGAAGGCCTCCTAGCATTGGGCATCACTTCGTGTTTGGAAGACAACATCTAGTGGTGAATCATTGTACTGTGAGTTGCATTTAGTGTGTTTTGTTCATCAGTTCATTGCATAGTTAGATTCGAAGTTAGCATTTAATAGTTTCAGCTTATTGCATTGTTTTAAGACAGCAGATTGCATGTTTGCTTCATAAATCAGAAAATACCAAAAATATCATTGTGGGTATTAGCTTATTGTCTGTGTTAGCCTTAGGCGCCCTTATGCTCCATATTGCAGATTTTAATGTTGTGAATTGAATTTTTAAAGCCAAGTCGAGTTTCTCAGCTGGGCCGTACCATCTAGGGACATTGGGATTTGTGCATAATTAATATATGGGCTTTAGATCTGTTTTCAGTGTCTCATCCTAGGCGTGTGCTTAGTTAAGAGTTAATGCATTTGATTTCTAGTTAATCGGAGGTCATTCGTGGAAGATATGAGCATTTTAGCAATTCCTTAGACTGCTGTTCTAAACATTTAATGAGCAGATTGTAATAAAATCAGAAATCTGTATCTTGATATTTGAAGGCATTTGGTTTTGGTATTACTATGCAAAGTAACGGTGGATTCCAAATGATGTAATGCTGATCCTTTAAATTCATAAGACATTGGCAGGCAAAGGCTCCTTATTTGTAAAACTGACAGTAGTACTGGCAGTTAATTCATTATTGCTTAAATCAGATTGTGTTCTCATTTCCATTCAAAGTTATTGTAATAGTGAGATCTCCGCCCTATGGTCGCTACTATCCCATTCCGGGTTAGCAAGCACATTCTGGGTGTTGAGTAGTTTCATTTCTCAGCATCTTTCTTTCAAGCATTGTTTTGTATTCACTCCGTCATATGGTCGCCCCTCACTCCGCTTGGGATTGGGTAGCACATACTTGGCGTCGAGTTCCTTTTCCAGCATAAGCAGTTTATTTTAGATCCTCTGACCAATGCTCACCATCATCGGTGCCATTCTGGTTAGAGTTGCTTTCTTGCACGTTTTGGTTTTCTCATCTAACCTTAACGGGTGCACTGCTTTGTAATGTTGTAATCTGATAATTGAAAAACAAAAAAAAAATTTGGCTCGGAATATTTCATCTTATTTGATTCATGCCTTTTCATTTTTAAGTGAGATGACTTTGCTCTTGTATGGAGGCGCACTTCTTAGGGAGTTGGCTCATTTATTAATCCTCATTTATTTTAATTTAAGATTCCTTTAAGGAAGACGGCCTTCTAATCTTTAACTGATTGGGGTTCTTTATTAATTGCTCATATAATCGTTGTATGGATAGCTCCAATGGCTACTGCGGTTGGAAGGATGGTCAACTAGCAATCCCAATAGAATAATCGTTGACTCCCCTCCTCTTAGAAGCTCGATTCCATAATAGGTGCTGGAAATAATAATTGGCCAATTTAGGACTATGTGGATTTGTCAGAAGCCACATCACTTGCTATTTGTCCTGTGTGGATGCGGCTTGACTAAAGGTTGTGCTGACTTCACGGGCAGATGATTATAGCATACAAGCCCGATTAATTTTTTCTCCTTCATGTTCTCTAACAATCAAAGTTATTACTGCATCTTTTCATTATTCCTAATTTCTTGGTAGACTAGATCATGGGAGCATATTAAACCAACTTCATTTAGATCTAGCAGTGAGCGACTTGTAATGAAGTAGCGGTCCAAGTAGTTAACAAAAGGAGAAAGCCACCGAACCATTATTTCGTGATTTTCCCATTGCTTCTTTAGTTCTCTTAACATAAACTCATCATGCTTCTCTCTCAAGGTTGGTAGGACCATCATAGTGATATAATCTTCGAAAGATTCCCTCTATCTATCATAGAGTTGTTGCGAGTAATCCTGGGAACGCTTCTATGTACACATGTTATAAATAGTCGTATAAAGCATTATTTACTCCTCAGAATTGAATTGTTGCTCAACATTTTAAATAGAATTGCCACCTTTTTAATACTCAAATCGCTTCATTAATCAGTGGGTTATTCAAAGCATTTGTCCATACTTGGTCTGCCACTTATCTCGAATGTTTGGTGTTTGGAAAGTTTATCGATCCATAATGCAAGTTCCCAAATGGCTTTGTAAATGTTGAGGGTGGATATATAAGGAATTGTCACCTTTCAATACACCGTAAATCACCTCTAATGATAACATTAATACCTTAAACTAGAATATAAGAGTAGCCCTGCGGAAATATGTGATATAGCAAAAGGAATATCACCTTCATAAATATATCAAATCTTTGACAACATTTACCAACATTAATAACCAAATACAATCGATCAGCTAACAAGATTATCTCCTAAGTACACATATTGATTAACTAAACAACTCGGATTCCTGCAATTACTACCTCTTGCAATTTTGTCTCCAAAGGAGACTCACGAAATTGCCGAAAATGGGACATTACAACCTCCCAACCTCTTGCCCTCTTCCACATCCTTGCATTTGCTTGTTCTCAACTTTTGGTCAAGTTTCATGACCTTGTAGACTTGCAAAGTTGGTTTGGACTTCTTCCCATTCCCTTCTCCCTCTCAATCTCCAGTCCTTATATTGGTGCTCAAAGCTATAGGCTCCCAAATCCCTAAAGAAAGTCCTTTTTTGAGTGTCAGGGGTATCAAACCTAGAGTAAAGGATCTATAACTTATGATTAGGCAAGGACAAAATGAACCTATTTGCTAAGGTGGGTAATGCATTTTTTGGCTTTAGGCTCTACTAGGCTAAGGTGGGTATTCCCTGAGGTGCTATATTAAAAATGACTATTGGGAATGAAAATCAGCCTTGTAATAAACTATATCCAATGCATAGAACAGTCCTATTTATTTGTCACTAAGTGTAATGTCCCCGCTTGGGAACGCCCTAAATTTCCTCGAAATCTTTAAGTTCCAATTGGTAAATGAGTTAGCGACTACTTTTCAACTAATTGAAATCTTGATTGAAGTCCTTCATTCCGAATCAATCTGGTCTTCACACTTAGAAGATACTGTTAGTGTAAATCAATCATTTAAGAAATCTATCATCTGTACCAATTTTAAATTACCATAGTTTCTCATAATGCTTAATAATTGCTGCAAGCATCATTATTGTATATATCTAATTCACACATCTACCCATACATACATATACATATACGTATACATATACATATATCTATACATATACATATACACACACATATAGATATATACATATATATATATATATATATATATATATATATATATATATACATATACATATCTAGTACTACAATTAAATATCCATGGATGGTAATACTAAAATGTTATCTATATAAACCCTGTTAATAAGAAACTTACTATCAACAACTATACCTCATAAATAACATTAAAGATATTGTAATAGCATTTTATATAACCCATTATTTAATCGTCTATGGATCCTATTATTACTTTATCCATAACAATAAAAGATATTATAATCATACTATCTATGGCCTCACCTTACATTTACTCACCATAAATAATAACATACTATCTATATTTACATATTCGTTGCTTATTGTGCTTCTATTTTAATATCATTTGTAACTATATACTTATTGCTTTTATATTTACTTATTGCATGTTATCTTCATAAAAATGGAATTATATACTATCTATCTTCCCATACTCATCTACACATTATTTATACATATTACTTATTTACTATTGAAGGCAAGAATGACAAATATGCCAACCATGATAGATACTTCCCTTTATTTTATTTATCTTCATTTTCAGATTTATATCTGCAACGTATATACTCTGCTGGTGAATTATTTTCCTAAAATGCTTCCCCTTGTAATTCCAATACTTCTCCATTGATCCCTTCCTTCTTTCCATAGAATCTGATTTTATATCCCCCACTTGGAGAGGGTTGTGATTGCTTAGGAAAGGTCATATTCTTTAACTAGCATCCATACCTTTTCATAGGCATTGCTTCACTTTGGATTAGTTATGTTTATTTCCTAATGAATGGCTGTTTTTGTTATTTGCCCATTATATTTTTAATTTGTGGGGATATTTATTTTTATATTATTTATTTTTATTTTGAAAATGGTACTTAACAATTATAATTAGAGTAATAATATTTCAGTTTGTCTTTTAATTGTAATTATTTTATTTATTCTTATTATTTTTAAGTTATTTGTATTCTAATATTTAGAATATAATAACAATAATTTACCAATATATTATTATTTGATTAATTGACTTATATATATTATTATAATATGTTGTACCCAAACCAATTTTTTTTTGCTTCATCAAGGCATTTTGCATAAAATAGTCTAAAACTTGCTAAAATGATGTCAAATACAGTTTTTGGGCAATATCAAGCATAGAGTTTTGTCAGTATTTTGTCAATCAAAGGCAGTATCCATTGATCAAAACCTGAATCAGAGACTCAGTACGAGGCATTTCATGATGGTGGAGCATTTCGCGATGATTATACCTTTGTATGGTCATTTTAGTGGCCAAGACGAAGATTTCAATGGTTAATTTTTGAGGATTTCTCAAGGAAAAGCAAAATTGCGCCCCTGTAGCCCAGGGGCGCCCTTCTTTTTGAAGGCCCAGGTTTTGTGGCACATGCTCATGAATACAGTTAGACTCTTTAGAATTACTCCAATTATCCGATGAGCTATCCTGCAAGGCTATCCGAGACTCGTAACTCCGGTAACTGGCGACAAAAGTTGAAGATTTCAGAAGTTACAGATTGCAGAAGCCTGTCTTTTTCCAGCTTTTGCGCCCCTGTAGCTCAAGGGCACACCTCTTTAAGGGGGTTAAATCTTGGTATTCCTGATTGTTGATGCATCTGATCTTTTCACAACTAGTCTGCCTATCCGATGAGCTATCGAATGCAGTCATCCGAGTCCCAGAGCTCCGACAGTCGATGTCAAAAGATGAGATTACAAAGAGAGTTCATATCACATAACTTCCTCAAAAGGTGTAATTGCGCCCCTGTAGCTCAAGGGCGCTCTTCAGATTGACTCCTGAGATGATTGAAATTGTTGACGAGGTCTTCCTGACATCCGTGCTGCTCTAGTTCGGCTTCGCGATGCACCAACTTGCCTATCAATCCGATTTTCTGAGAGATTGTGGTAGAGACTCTACCAGGCACGTAATTTAGTGGGCGGAGAAACATGTAAATTTCATTGTACTTCTGTAGGCCAGGGACGCCTAGCCTTTAGGCCTGTCAGATGAGGTTATTGACGTTCAAAGTCTTCACAGGACTTGTGCGCAATTACTCCAGCTATTCAATGAACCCAGCCGTCAGCCTCCAGGATTTTGCAAACGCTCGTACATGCGAGGTCTTTTGCAAAATACTGAAAAATGAAGAAAGTTGAGAAAATGGCTAAGTCTGGTCGTCTATTCCATCTTGGGAAAGGCCCCTTTCTCTTTGAGGTCTTAGAAGCCGTTTTCTCGCTTTGTCACCTCTAGATACATCTCTTCTCAATGCTCCTAGTTATGCAGAGAGACTGTCGGTGCACGAATCGGAGCATTCCATCTCTCGGTGTCGGAGGACAAAGTAGGTTACTTGGATGAAAGTTTGACTTTTGTCAAAACAGTCCCAGTGTGCCTGAAGCCCAGGAGCCCCTTTGTTTTTCAGGTCCCCATCATAGCTTTCAGATGTCTTATATACAGTCGTTGGATGCAAAATTCTTCCAGTCACCCAATGAATCTATCCTTCAATCCGTACGATTCACCGTCCATCATCTATGGCAAAACGAAGCATGAAATAGCAAAACAGAGAAAATGGCCAAGTCTGGTCGTCTATTCCATCTTGGGAAAGGCCCCTTTCTCTTTGAGGTCTTAGAAGCAGTTTTCTTGCTTCGTCACCTCTAGAGACATCTCTTGTAGGTCCTCCTAGCTACGCGTTGAGACAGACGGTGCTCGAATTAGGCCATCCCAGCTCCAGATATATGAGGTCAAAGTAGGGCATCTGGTTGAAAGTCACACTTTTGACAAAATGGTGTTTGAGCCTTTTCAGGCCAGGGGTGCCCTTACTTTTGGGGTCCTTAATGCAGCTTTCAGATGCCTTGCGTATATTCGTTGGATGCGGAATAATCCTAGTCATGCAGTGAGCCTGTTAGTCAGTCAGCAGGGTTCACCGTTCGGCGTCAGCAGCCATTTGAAGCGTCAGATGGTAGTTTTGGAAAATGGTTTAATTCTGGTACTTGAAAATCAATTTAATCAAGGGCGCCTAATTCTTTGAGGTGTTAAATGATAAATTTTGCAGTGATGACTCCCAGCAAACATTTCTTCCTTGCTCTGCAGGCTTCGTAATGAATACACCTACTCAGTCCCAGCATCATTTGATCACTCAGAAATCAGTGTCGAAAATGGCCAGTTGTAACTTTGTAGTCAGCTGCAAAGTAGGAAGTTAATAAAAATATGAAATCTTGAACAAATGGACGCCTATGAGGACAAATGAGGTCTAAAATCAGTAAAGGTTGTGGAATCCATCCAAGTGCTTTACGTGGTTTGTCAACTGAAGAAAATAATATTAAATATTTATTTTGCATGCTAAGGCATTAAATGGCAATTTTCTCAAATTGGTGCCTCTTTGTGTTGGGATTTCAAAAACGCATGATGAATATTTTTATTATTATTTTATTCCGGACTCCGAATCAGTCACAGTTCAATTGAAGGGGGTCCAATAAGAAGCCTTATATTTCAGTCGAGGGTTTTTAGTCTTGCAGTCACCTTTGAAGTGCAAATTTATTCTATTAATTCAAGCATGGCGCCATCATTAATCATTCACACAGCTTGAGCAAATTCGTAATTCTTCAGAGCAAAGGCAAATTTCCTTCAGAGTTGGGCGAATTTCTCATCAGCAATCATTGGTGAAGACATCAAAACACTTTCTTGGTAGGTACAAGTCAGAATTATCAGCGAATTTCAAGGCAAAGTGGCGATTTTGGCAGAGGAAAACATCAAAAAACATCTTTCTTCTTCTCAAATTCTTCTATTTCTCGTCTTAAATTCTTTCGCATGTTTGAAGAATTGGAAAATTTTGGCAAAACAAATCATCTGGGTCTATTCAGAATAGCTTCCTCGAGAAAACCCATGTGCCAGAATTTTTCAGGAAAGTTTACTCTAGAGCATCAGTTCTCGAGGCTCTAATTTTCTTAACTGAAAATTCCTTGCATGGTCGAGAAAAAGTCAAATTTTCTCATTTCTGACATTCTGGGTTGTCTTAGAATCTTTTTCTAGACAAAACCCATATCTCAGATTTTTCCGTGAAAATTGCTCTCTGATAGGCTATTTCTAGTTTTCCAGAAAAGTTGTCAGAATATAGCTGTGTTCACAGTCAACAGGCGAGTTTTTCAGAGTGCAGTTCTTACAAACTAAATTCAAGACCAAATCGGTCTTAATTCATGATTTCGTCAGAAAAGCTGGGACCGATTTGTATCAAGTGCATTCAGAGGGTTGACAGGCGTAGTCACTCAAATCCATATGGTTGCATGCCTTGTATGGCCGATTGTCTTCCAAAGCCGGTTTAGAGGGTTAATACTGTTGGAATTTTGCATGAGCAGCAAGTTCAATTGCATTTCTCACAACCAAAGTGTGCGTAGTCAAATCTCGCAGTTTCGTCATGCAAAAGCGTCAGAAGCATCAAGCTGTAGAAGAGATAGTTGCCATCACTTCAGTTACGAAGCCGCCAAAGTTATAAGTCAGTGAAATGCTAGTTTGAGTGTGCAAAGATTGCCAAGATTGCTCAAGTTGCTGACAAGCAGTGAATTGTGACGACCTTTAGATGCTAATGCAGTCAACAACCTCGTCGAGGGATTGATCGTTTGGGATCACGATCAATAGACTTCAATTCCCACCTCTCAGAATAGACATTACACACAGGAGTTAAACTTGGCATTTCCTTCTCAAGTTAACTCGCTATCTCATCTCATGCATATCTATTCTGAGATCAGCTTTATTCACTTGGAGTTTTATTTAGGGTTTACGTTAACTAATGGTAGTGTTCCAGTTAACTTGCTTTCAATAAGGACGTGCATGCTTGCACAATTGTCCATTTTTAGATTAGATGTTTCGGTTAATTGATGGTAGGTTTCCAGTTAACTGTATAGTTTCCTTTATTAGGGTTTAGCAATAAATCTTGCATGCATTGCAAGACTGTAGTTGACTTAAGGTGATTTTAGGGTTCCCTACACCTTTCGATGTCTATAAATAAGAGCTTTTGCTCACTTGTATATAACTTTGCACGAGAGAGAAATATATGCTATGCCTACCTTGCCTGTAATATTGCTCGTTTTGTATCTGTTCATGAGTATGTACTATTGTGATGAATTGTTATGCCACTTGGGTTTCATGCAATTATGATGGTGAATTCTTGCTTTAGTTAGATATAGTGGCTAGTTGATCGTAGATTGTATGCGTGTCTCGCCTATGCAATTTATTATCCTAGTTGGCTATCCTTTATGTTATGTGTTCAATAAACTCGTTCAGATTGAGCTGATAGATGTGCCACCTTGCTTTCAAGTTGAGAATCTTTTCTTTGTTATCGTATGATGTGTGAATAATAAACTTATTCAGATGGAGGTGATAGTTGTGCCACCTTGCTTTCAAGTTGAGAATCTAAACTTAGTTTATCGTATATTGTTGTTTCCAATAAGCCTATTCAGACAAGCAGATAGTCGTGCCACCTTGCCTTCACGTTGTGAGTCCGTACCAGGCTTATCGTCAGATAAACATTCCTGCTCCATTTCCTCATGCTCTGTTTTCTTGAAGAAACTGGATAGATTTAAAGTAGTTAACTTAGTTGTAGTTAATGATCTGCGAAACCAGAAAATCCTTAGCTGCAATGTTCGTGGTTTTCTTAACCTTGTGCCTCTTCCAGCTGAAAACAAAAAGATAGGACTTAGATTACTTTTCTTTTCCACTCATTCCAGCACTGCGAGGGAGCTTCCCCTCCTAATTTGAAGAGCACTCATTACGTAGTGTGCATAGCTGTCCGTACAAACCTGCATTCCAGAGGTGTTAGTTTTTACGCCAACATAATAATAATAATATTATATTCATCTATGACTATTATAATTGTAATGTTATCAATGATAATTATAATTATAATGATATTTTAAATTGCCTACTTCTAAATGAGTATTCTATCTAATGTGCATATTACTAACATGTTATTGTATATCTAAAAATATAAATATATTAAGCGTATACTTATCTCATATGCCCCTTTGTGATGGGGACATCACAAGTCTCCCCCGCTTGACTTTGCTTGTCCTCAAGAAAACACCTTAGTTTCTCCTCGGATCTCTTCTTCTAATAAGTCACTGACGGCACACGTTAGTCATGCTTTTAGTTGAGAATGTTCTATAATGATTACTCTATTTGAATAAGTATATCCATTAAAATATAAATATATCAAATATACTTATCTTTGTGATGGGGACATCACACTAAGTGCCTATATGCTTGTTTGATAATACAAGGGTTCTATAGCTTTATATAGCGAATGAACAAACATGTAAATATTTTGAATATATTGCTTGAAGAACCTCTAATGATATTGCATACATCTAGACATGGAAGTGAACAAAATGAAAACAGCACAATATAAAAGAAGATTGATTTTATGTTCTGAGTGTGCTAGTGATGTGGGAGGTCGAGCATAAAGAGGATGGGTGCCTTTATCCAACAAGAGCAATAGAGTCATAGATTTTATGACCCAAAGGGAAACATCAAATGAATCTCTCTTTGATACCTTAATCAATATAACAAAAGGACTATACCTCCAAATTCTCGACATAAGCTAGGCTCTATGCATGCAAACAAGCAAGTAGAAGATTTTGTAGGACATCCAATCACATCTATCTTAATTATCTGAGAACAAACCTACACATTTCCTATGTCATTTTGATAATATTCCTTGCATAAGCTTCATAAGGGGTTTTATTGCCTTCTAGCTGACAAAATAGTCAAAATAACACTTGAATCAACAAATGTGATTAAGAAAATCAATGAGATTTTAAAAAATGTATACAATACTCATGGAGACATTCAAAAAGATGTTGAATTTGCTTATTTAAAACATTCCTTTTGGATTTGTAGTATAGCATTACACAGTTTGGGAGAAAACCTAGAAAATTACAATGTAGAAAAATGCCTAATCCCATTACCAGAAAGAAACCCTAATTGTTTGTAACTTCTCTCTTCATTTCAGCTCTAGAACCTTTTTTTCTCCCATTTTCAGAATTGAGTATATATCTTTCCATACCTCCACATGATCTTGGAGGAAGAACCAAGGTCGTCTACAACTACACAAGCCACCCATGCCTTCTTGCATCATCTTCTCATGATCACATGTTTGGAACCATGCCTTTGATAACAACAACCATATGCCTTGGTACACCAATCAAGTCTTAGAGAAGTCCTTATTCACCAGAAGACATATGAAAGCCATCTTTGATCTAATTGCATCCATTTCAAAACCATAATGGCATTTTGGATCATATGCGGAAGTAGATAGCCTTTTCCTTAATTGATTGTGGGAACGCAATGAAAAATTGGACATTTTGACCTTGGCATGCAAGATAAGATAAAACCCATGAAATTCATGAGATAGAAGAATTGAATGGATGGTAGGGCCATTGGGAATTGGAAATCAACCACCACATTAATGTCGAATTGGAAATCTCCATCATCCATTGTTGAATTTGCAAAAAATTGAGCCCTTGAGATAGACAATAGTTTCTAGGAAAGAAAATCTTCTTGGAGTAGTTGTAGGGTCAAATTTAGTCATTAATGGTGCCCTACAAGAATCTGGGGAGTGATTGAAGCAAATAGGAGGAAATATAGAATTTTTATGCATGTCCAAAGGTTAGAAAAGGAGATGTGGGGTTTCATTGCAAGATTGGGCATTAGGTTTGGACATAAGCACGAAATTCAAAATTTCATTGAAATTCTACAAAAGGGGCTAGATGAGAAAAACAATCAATATGAAGAAGTGTAGGGGAAAGATGTGGAAGTGTACATGGGAATAGGATTTTTGGATTGAAAGTTGAATGTTTGGATGTTAGCTTGAACTTTGCACAAGAAGAAATGTGTGGCTAAAGACATTGGGAACCTTTGTGGGGATTTGATGTAGAAGTGGACATTAGGACTAGACATTTGAGTGGAAGTCTAGAGGTGTAAAAGAATTCCACAAGGAGGATCCATAATGATGTGGGAAAAGCTTCTAGAATCAAAGAAGGGAAGCAGATATGGGAGAAGGAAGAAGTTCGGGCCCACTTTGAAGGTCCGTAAAGGTGAGGAAAAGGAAGATTTTTAGGAAAGCAAGAAAGGGAGGTTGTGACAAACAAACAAAATTTTGGATGTTCTTTGAAGTCCCACAAACAAGGAGAAGCAAAGGAAAGTGAAGTTAAGAGGAACCTGTGATGAAATTTGCAAAACTTTTATGTGGGATTGGACATCAAGACAAGACATTAGACAAACACAAAATGTCTAGTGGTCCGCTAAATTCCACAACTTTGCAGAAAGCAAGGATAGTGACCCAAATTCTCCTAGACTTAGAATTTTATTGGATTTTTGTGGCTTCCAACATATGGTAGGAACATGGGAAATGAAGAAAGACAATACTTATGCAAATTTGACCTATAGAAACCTATTCAAAGTTATCTTCGACCGCTTATATATATGATGGGTAAAATGAAGCCATATGTACAAAAGGAACTTGGACTCGAGCAATTTGGGCCTAGCCAAATTAAGCTCCAACACCTTCTTCGTTCTTGATTCCTTTAAGCCTTTCTTTCTTCCTTGTTTCCCTCTTGTGGACTTGCTAAGTTTTTTGGAATTCTTCCAACCCTTGTCCATTTCCAAATCTTCTAATTCCCCTTTGTGGACTTGCAAAGTTTTTTTGGAATTCTTCCAATCCTTGTCCATCTCCAAATCTCCCGATTCCCCTTTATGGACTTGCAAAGTTTGGATGAAATTATTTCATTTTCCCTCCACCTTTGAGCATCTAGACCTTTGATTCCCTGATTATTTCTTGCATTCCTTCTAGTTTTCCTTTTTGCATAATTCTATTGCATTTCTAGAATTATGGAATTCCTTCAATTCCACCTCCACTTCCCTTCACTGATCTTGTATGTTTTTCCTAGATTCTTTCTAATCTGTTTTGCAAAGTTTTGACAAAATTATTCCACCTTCCCTTCACCTCCTAATCTCTGAACCTCTCAACCTCCGGTCCATTTCTTCCTTTTACCCATTTCACTTCCCCTCTTTTTTGAGGACTTGCAAGTTTGATTTGGAATTCTTCCATTTCATCTTTCCACATCTAGACTTCTAATCTTTGCATCTGATCCTTTTAGACTTTCAATGGACCTTGTAGACTTCCATTCCAATGTCCTATCTTGACTTCATCTTTAATTGAGCTCTAGTTTTGCATCAAATTCTTGCAAAGTGTTCCAATGCTTTTGTTTATCATTTCTTCTTGTGTGGAGTTCAAGCTAACTTCTAATCTACCATTGAGATATCCCATCCTGACCTCTCACTTTGCATCTTTTCCCTACATTTCTTTCAAATCAGTTCATTTGCTTACTTCATCCACCTATGGTGTTTTGATGGAATTCCAGACTTCCATCCCTATGTTCAATCTTGACCTTCAGTCCAGCTGTGAAACCTCGCATCTCCCTTCCCTACCTCCTATCTCGCATTTAAGTTTTACATTTCCTCTAGATTGCCTCTATCACTCACCAGATCTTTCTAGGATGCTCTTAATAACTGAATTTGACTCTTGCAATTGCTCCAAAAGGATTTTCTTGCTTAAAAATATTTGTCCATCTCAAGGGCGTGGATCTACAAGCAATTTCAATAGTGGAAGATCTACATGCAATTTCTTGCAATATCATGACTCTCAATGAGGAAATGATGACGAACTTAAATTAGTGCCAACTACAGGGGTTTCATTTCTATGTGAGTTTTATTGATGGGAATGCCTTATTTCTCTAATTGATGCCTATTATCACTTCGCTTAGGGCTTGAATAGAATTATATTCCTTCCTAAATTTTTCTTAGTTTTCTGTCTACATGTGTATGTTATTATGTACAAATAAATGGAGCAATTCATAACAAGAGGAAATTTTCACAAAAAAATAAAAAATTCATGAAAGTACCCACAAAGACAAATATAACAAGCTTAACATATGAACATAAACATCAAAATTCAACAAAATAATCAATCAAAAATAACATAAATAATATTTGGACCCTGACATAGACCATTATGATACATTTCAAAACTTGAAAAGTTAGGAAAAAGTCCAAAAATAGTTGTTTGGTACATGAAACATGTGGCTTGAGCTACATAGTTAGTAACAAAAATGGATGGTAGTGGGGAGAACATATAATATCCCCCTTAGTTTTTTTTTTTAATTTTATCAGCACAATCACCACTGTTAGCGTTAGCTCCAATAATCAATACAACTGAAATGGAACCCTCCACTTTTTAATCACCAAAAACCCAATGTGGGCAAGGTGAGAGCATACAATGCAAGAGAATCGCTAGCAATAAACTGAAATTGAAATTGCAATGTTGTAGGCGGCTAGCCGACCATTCTAAAGTAAAATGTTGGAAATGTAAATGTAGGCAGATAATCGACCATGAAGCTCTACCACTTATCCAACGGGAGTGAAGTTATTACAATTTATAAGGCGGCAAGCCAGCCATGAATCCACACTACCATTTATTCAATGGGGGGATATTTAAACAATATGTGCTGAAAGTAAAATAATACTTAACCACTTCTTCAATGGGAGTAATTACAAAACTAAAATATAGAATATTCAACCAC
The DNA here is from genome assembly GCA_007258455.2 of Sequoia sempervirens. NCBI lineage: Eukaryota > Viridiplantae > Streptophyta > Pinopsida > Cupressales > Cupressaceae > Sequoia > Sequoia sempervirens. The sequence continues at coordinate 81,777 of VDFB02262879.1, forward strand.
TTATTTAGCGGGAGTAGTAAATACAAATGTAATATGCTAAAAGTAATTAGCTGAAGCAGTACTACTGTAATCAGTGTTACAATATGCCTTCTTTACAATGAATTTTGCTTTAACTTCAAAACAATGATTTCACAATATTCCTTATTACAAATTTGAATGAGAACAACAAAGTAATATGGCATTAAGCTTAAATAACCAGGTTTGATTTGAATAACCAGCAAATTGAAAACTCAAACCAGCAAGCTAGGAGATCACTAGAATGTTCATATCTCCTTCAATACTCATCCAAATGACTCCAAACCAAATGCAAATGGAGCCTAGGAGAAGGGCGACCAAATACAAGGCAACAAACAGCTTCAAACAACCTTCAACTTTTATTCATGCATCCCAATGCAAATATGGAAATGTTAAAACCCTCCTATCAAGGGTGACCTGCTCAAGAAAAATGGAGACTTCATAATAAAATCTGAAACTTGGTGAAAGGGGGTGCCCAAGGTAGGAAAGATATAGTTTAAATACCCAGAACCAATAAAAATTCACACAAAGAGTTGTGAATGAAAATATGATTCAGCTATGCACAAACCAACAACATTAAATTAGATTATACAACAATCTAAATTCAAAAATCAAAACTAAACTCAATCTGCACTCCTGGATGAAGCAGAGTCTTTAGAATCCAGCTAGGTATTGTCTTGCAAGTATGAAACTGAATGGATGGAGCTAGGAGGTATGCGTTCCTTGAAGTGAGAGCTTTGAAATCATTTCAGTAGCATTTCGATACAATCAACAATAATGGATACCAAATGATGGAGCAAAGGCCTGCTTAAATAGACTTCCCGAGGTGACCTTTCAAATTCCACCTTTTCCCTCCAAAAGGAATGCCCAAGCATGTTTGAAATAATTTAATTTTAAAATGCACTTCATTCTCCATCTTCCTAGGCGTCCAACATCACCTTGGCAAATATTAAAACATTTAAAATGTTCAATTCCTTCATGAGAGCGTCCAAACTCAAGCCCCTCTTTTAAAACAACATTAAGTCATTAGACTAGGCCATGGGGCCCAAAAAGATAATAGATTATTAAAATGACTTAAATGATTTAATTTTCCAAAACGAGCCCCAAAGTGCCTTAGGCCAGAATTCACCAAATCTGCTCTGCTCGAAATAGAAAATGAATTGATTGTTGAGCTGCTACCAAACATAGCACTACCAAAAATAACACTTACTAAAAATAGCATACTACTAAAAATAGTAAGTGTCTCCAAACTCATTTTGAACACAAACTGGGCAACCGTCATGACTTATTAAAAATAGTAAGTGTTGGAAAAGGTTGTCAGATGTAATGTCCCCTTCTCGAGCATGATCTTTCCAGTTGACCGTTGGCCTATTCCAGAGACCGTAGGCTACTCGGAAGGTGAAATTAGGGTTTCGTGTTTTGGAGGTTGCTATTGCTCGTGGTTGATTGATTGAATGGCGGATTCTTTCTGAGTTTTCAGAGAGCTTCGCAATGGTATGTTTTTCTTGGCATTCCGAGCACCTTCAGGAATTTACTATTTTTAGTAAATTCTATTTTTAGCAGTGGTCCAGTCAGCACCAGCTCAGTCAACTTTCCTCTTCTGGCAGTTCATTGGGTAATTCTCATTTTTGGCTTAAGGGTTCATTTTGGAGAAATAAGTTATTTTAAGTCAAAATGTTTTATTTTATAAAATACCCCTTGGCCTAGTGATATAACTTAAAAGTTGTTTTAAAGAAGGGGACATTGAGGGGTATTTTCTCATGAAGGAAATATTTTTATATTTCTAAAGTTTATAATTGTTCAAGGGAAAATGGACACCTACTTGGAGGAGTTTATATTTCTTTAAAAAAAAAAAAGAGAAGTGATTTTTATCTCTCAAGGAAGGTACGCCATTTTGAGTCTTGGTCAAAGTTAAACCTAAAAACAGCTTGGAATTAGGGGGCACTTTCTAGAAGCCTCCGGAGTCTTCTCTTCAGTCTATAAAAGGAGGTTCCCTCTCTTCATTTGGATTATCTGATATCTTGAGTAATGTTATGTTGCCGGAATGGTGCTGGACTGCTTCGAGGAATGAATGCCTCCTAGCCTTGGCTCGGCTTCGTGTTTGTGAGATAGCACCTAGTGGAGAAGTTTACTTGTGTGAGAGGATTGTTGTGGTGAGGTTTGCATTGTAGCTTGAAGTTATTGCTTGTATGTTAGTTTCATGCTTATTAGAGTAGTTCTGTAGTTATTTCCTCATTGTAGCTGATTGTAGTTTTCATTCATAAATCAAAAAGTACAAAAAATATCATTCTGGGTACTGCATATATCATTTTGTCTATGAGGGGCGACCCTCTCTGCAAAGTTTCAGATTTTTTGTTTGAGTGTTGGATTTTATAAAGGGAAATCGCCCCCCTTAGTGGGCCATACCATTTTGAGCTCCTTGGGATTTGTGTCAAAAAATATTAAAGGATATTCGTGGGGGTTTTGCTGTCCAAGTTTGGTCACCATCCTTCTAAGGGTGCTTTGCATTTGATTTCAAGTCGATAGGGTTAGAAATGAGTGATTTATGAGCATTTTGATAGGGTTATATGTTGCTGGTTTTGCATATTAACCTGCTGGTCTGTCATATCAGATTTGAGAAATTTGCATTCTCTTCATGGATTAGTGTTAGGAAATCATAAAAGGCTTTGTGAAAGACACCTTTGTTGTTGCAACTTGCAGCAATTCGAAGAGCTCTAATCCTTGATCTTGCAGGCATTCTATATCTCATTGTAAGTTGAACAGTAGTACTGTCAGCATTTCTCTTAATCTTACCTTACATTTTGAAGCTGCATTTGTATTTCTTTATATCTCTGCCATATGGTCGCCTCATTTCCATTCTGGATTGGGTAGCACATACTTGGTGTTGAGTTTTCTTTCAGCACTTGTAGTGGTAGAGATCCTCTGACCATATGTTCGTCCATCTCGGACACATTCTTGGTTAGAATTCTTTGTAGCAGCATTGTATTAAGACCCTCTGACCATATGCTCGCCGTCATCTGGCGCATTCTTGGTTAGAGTTCCTTGTATCAACATTTCATTAAGACCCTCTGACCATATGCTCGTTGTCATCCGACACATTCTTCGTTAGGGTTCCTTATCAACATTGCATTAAGATCCTCTGACCATATGTTCACACCTTGCCCAACTCGGGATCCTGGTGTACATTCTTGGTTAGAGTTGAATTCCGCATCGTTTGGTTTAAGTGCTAACCCTAACGATTGTGTATTGCTCTGCTTATTGTAATTGAAAAATTGAAAAAAATTGGCTCGGAATATTTCATCAGATGGAGATGCATGTTACAACAAACTGAAGCTTTTTGAAAACCCAGAAAAACCCAAAAACCTTTTCTGCATGCAAGGTATCTCCCTGAAATGCATGTCATTTTTATAACATGCATGTTACCTTACCCTGAAGCTCTCCAAAAACCCAAAAAGCTCCACGAAACATGCATCAAAAACACTCATATGCAAACCTTCAAAAGCTCATCTGAAACCTCCTACAAAATAGGAAACCCTAATTTGCACTTCTGATCAACCTACGGATTTCTGGAAATAGGCTATTAGTCACAGAAGAGCGTATGGATAAAATGGGGACATTATAGTCCACCCTTCCCAAAACTATTTGTCCTCAGGCAATGCCACTACACTCCAAATTGATCCCACCAAAACATATAGGATCCCAGGGTCCCATGTCCATCTCTGAAAAGACTCACCATGTTGATGCTGCACCACTCTGATCGCACAAATAAAGCCCTTGTGCCAATTCTGCTCTATCCTCCCTTGTAACTCCAAAAAGTTACCATTCATGAAACTCAAACTAAAAAACTTGGAAAGACTAAAATCAAAATCTAGTAGCATCTCGCACCCAATAAACTTTGAGGAGTCAATAGCTGCAATGCCAATGACTAGCACATTCTAAAGCACAAAGAAGAAAAATCTAATCAACTCATAAATATTCTCACCAGCATAACTCCTCAAAGCATCAAACAGAGTCATGACTGCAAAAGTGACTCCTTCAAGACTTCTTGCAAAGAAGAAAACAACCCTTTGCAAGAACTCAACAATCTCATCCTCAATACTCCTCAAGGATGTACAATGCCTCCTCCAAAGATTACAAACATATACAAGAAGATACTTGAAATCTTTCACAGTTCTTTCTCCACAAATCTCAAAAAAACAAACCAAATCAGGCCAAGGTTCGCTGCCCCGAAAGTAAGTACCAAAGAACATGTGTAGGTAATCATTGAAAAGAGCTTGAACTCTTTCCAAAAACTGGTTCTGACTAGTCCGAACCACCATTTTTCCTACTTGAGGCCAAAAATTATCTCCAAAAAGAGATTGTGAAGAGAAATGAACAGCTGCCCATCAAATCTAAAATGAATGACTCAACATTAAATTTAAGAGAAATCAACATGCTAAGAAATGAACAGCTGTTGCAATTCATAAAAACCTCATTCATTTTGACCAATCTGCACATATTCATAGCTGGAAACACCCACTCTAAGAGCTCCATTACAACAAAGAAGCATTCTTTGCTCCAATTTCCTCTCCAAAACACCAATTGATGATCAGAAATATTCATCAAATGGCTGATAAAGAAGGTAGCAACATGCATAGAACATAAATTTTGACACCTATCACTCTAGTATACCTTCTTTTCACACATGATCATCTTCATCAGGATATGCTAAAAATCCCATACTCCAAGAAATGTCAAATGCAAATTTATACCAGGATCCCAAACCATAAGCAAGGAAGAACCGTTTCGTAGGCAGAGAACTACCCTAACTTGAATTCTATGATCTATACGCTCCATCTAAATCATTACTTCTTGAAACTCCAAGAAACATTCAACAAATATGAATTCACTAAACAAACTGAATTCAAAATCATGAGACATGAATTGCCAGAAAGATTCAATGAACCCTTCATCAAACTCAATTATGAAATCAGTTACTCTTAAGGTAGCTCGTGCAAACATAAAATCTGATATAAATCTAACCAACATCCCCATCAAATATTGAATAAACTCTTCATCAAAATGCCAATCAATTATTTGATGCCAATCAAGAACAACGACCTCATTCCTCCTCATTTCTCGATTTTCCATTTCCTGAAGAGTGGATGCATTAATATCAACAATAGTTTCACCATTATGCAACTCATGTTTCATTGATCCACTGCTGGAAGAAGTGCTAGAATTCCTCCCTTCAACATTATTGTCTAAAGAGATTTCCTAATTAATCTCAAAAAAGGATTTTCATGAAACTCATTAGCACCAACCTCAAATAAAGGATTATCATAAACATGAAAGACATGCTGATGCAAATTTGAATTCCCATTCTTTCAGGACAACGATTCAAGTCAAAAGTCTCTTGTATGAGATCAAGCTCATCAAGGACTTCTTGACTTTCTTCAGCTCTCTTCATGTCTTCTTGTTCCTTGAAATAGTGAGCAACAATGATTTGATCTTCAGCTTCTCTTAAGGCCTCTTCAACTTCAATCAATTTAGTTTTTAATTGCTTGTTCCATTCCAGTGCCTCATCTATAGTTTTGGAAATCCTGTCTTTGTTACCAATTATTTGCAAAAAGTTTGTTTTGATATATTCCACAGCTTCCCTAATTGACTTCAAATCAGCAAGAGGTATACGGCATTCATCTTGATTCCTTGGTACTCTATAGATCAGATTTTCCACATACTGACGAATTGTTGTGACCTTTTCACACATCGCCCCATCGCCAATGGGGACCCCCAGTTGTCTGCTTGTTTTTAGGGTTTTGTCTCCTTGCAACGGTTTCGTGAGGTCACCTTGTTAAGAGTTTCAGGTCAGTTTGCCGAGAGTTACCCAAGCCAAGTCAATAATCCATGCTTGAATCAGTGCGTAGACGTCATGGAAGCACTCAGAAGGCCCAAGAAACGAAGATCGCCTGTGAATTCGGCCAATTCTGAGACTTCCTACTTTTTAGGAAATTTTGCTTTTTCGCTTTTTCATTTTTGGCATTTTTGGACCAAATAGGGTTCCCTATTTTTTTAGGGTTTTTCTTTTTCTATTTTTAGAAAGTTTCTATATTTAGAAGGTTTCGAATTTCAAAAATCCACTCAAAAGTTCAAAAAAATCGAAAAATCACTCAGAAAATCAAAGAGAAAATTGAAAAATCATTGAAAAAGCATGAAAAATCAGTAAAAAGCATGAGAAAATCAGAATGAAAAACATTAAATTTTGGAAAAATCATTCAAAACCAGTCAGATCTTAAGCACAAAATCACAGGAAATTAACTCAAAAAGGAGCAAAATTCATGAAAATCTGGTTAAGTCTGAAGAATTCGCCATGAAGGAGGTCCTTGAAATGTGGGACGGAAGGAAAGAAGGAATGTCCAGGACTAAGGAAAGTCCGCCCAGCACTCAAGAAGGAATGTCCAAAACCAAGATGAAGTCCACCAGCCTCAAGAGGGATGATGCCAAGATTCTTTAAAGTCCGCCTTGCTTGTCCAAGGAGTCTCTGAAGTCCGCCATGCTTGTCCTAGCCTCCTCCAAAGTCCGCCATACACTTGAAAGGTTAGGAAAGCATCTTTGGAAGTCTTCCATGTCTTGTCCAAGAGGTTGGAAAGTCCGCCTAGGCACATGGGAGAGAAAAAAATAAAAAATTTCACTAAGTATTGGTGTCTAGTAAAGAAAATTTCGAAAATTTACTAAGTGTAAGAGCCTAAAAAGGTGGAAAATCGATTTTGGCTAAATGTTATGACATTTCCAAGAGATAAAGTGTCAAGGAAAGTGCTAAAAGGTTTGGAAGTCCGCCATGTTCAAAGAGATGATGTCCAAGACCATAGAAAGTCCACCCTCACCTTGTCCAAGTGCTTGGAAAGTCCGCCAAGGTCTATGAAGGGAGAAAATTACAATTTTCACTAAGTGTTTGGTGCCTAGTCAAGAGAAATTCGAAAATTTTCCTAAGTATAGAGGCTTAAAGATGAAAATTTGAGATTTTTGACTAAGTATCATGACATTTTCAAGAGGTTAAGTGCTAAGTTTGAAAGGACAAGAGCTAAAGAAAATTCGCCATGGCATGTGAAAGTGGAAAAGACTTTGGGAATTCCGCCTAGGCTGTGACCAAGAATAAAATGAAGTGTGCCTAGCATGAAAATGGAAGAGAAATTAAATTGCCTAAGTTATAAAAATTGACAACTTTGGCCAGAGAAAAATGCACAAGGCAGGGAGAAAGGAAGGATCACCCTTGGTCAGAAGGAATAAGAATTTGTCAAGCGTCAAGGAAATTCGCCTGATGAAGACATCTAGACAAGGATTTTGCCTAGAAAAATTCGACTGAGCAAGATAAAATTTGACTTTGGCAGAAGAAAATAGGCTCAGTGCAATTAAAAGTTCGCCATGGCAAAGAAAAATAGGGATTTGGCATAACAATTGTCGAGGAAATGGCTTAAGTTTTGACTTGGCTAGACGAAATTAAGAATAAAATTGGAAAATACACTTTTAGCCAAGAAAAATGAAGAGAAAATCAAAATAGCCATGGGTCCAAAACAAACGGGTTGGAATAAATTAAAATATTTTAATATTTTAATAATTTATTTTCAACTACTCAGAAATTTAAATGCCTTGGACAAAATCGAATTCGCCAGACGAGAGTTGGAAGAAAACAATTTATGCCGGCCAGAGATGAAATCCGATGGGCAAAATTAAATTCACCATGAATTTAAAATTTGGAAGGGTCGAATTTAATTAAATGTTTAATGTTTTCTTTCAAAATTCAAAAATCAAAGATAAACATTCAAGCAAAAAATCGAATTTTTTGAAGATCAATGAGATTTGCCTGGATAAGCTCGAGACAGATTCTTTTTGAAAAATAAAGGAAACTTTCCTATTTGAATAAATGAAAACAAATCGAGATCAAGAGAAGAATAGGCAGTTGCTAAAATAAATTAAGCTCTTCAGCATTATAATGAGTTTCAGCAACTCATTTTTCACAGCTGAAGAGAAATTTGATCTCTCTCGAAATTATCAGGTAATTGATTGTTCAGTAGGCAAGATCGAATTTTCCAGAGAGAGAAGTAATGTTATGCTGAGGAAGAATTTTCGCAGGAAAAGAAAAGATTTATCTGTTGAAAGTTGAAATTCTTCTGTGCAAAAGGGGCGCACTTCTTTTTTTAAAATTATCAGAATTTAAATCTGATTTGCGGCCAGCAGTTCTTCACTAAGGTTTGATGTTCAGTCAAGTTGATTCGCTATTCTTCATATGTCTCTTTCATGTTGATTCAATTCTAGCGAAATTTTCAACTTCATCCATTTACTTTCAGCTTGCTTTTTCACAGCAATTTAATTATTTAACCAGCTGAAAGTAAATTTTTGAGCCCAAGGCATGAGAATAAATTAATTTAAAAAGTCTCCATATTAATGTTAATTTTCTGACTGCAGGTTGATGACCATTGTGGGCGAATCATCAAAGAGACCGGCAAAAATGAAGTTCGCTAGCAAAGGTGCCCAGCGGGAGACTAAAATCAATTCAAAATGGAAGAATGTCGTAGACACCGATCTCGGACATGTCGACTTCAATGAGTTCAAAAGAAGAGTATATGGATAGAATGGACTTCCGACACCGATAGCCAGGCGGATGATCAGAAACGGAATTTTCCAGGCAGCTGGATTCCCACCTGCAATAGATTGTGCAGAATTGATGGTGGAATGTGCTATCCACTATGATGTTCAAAAGAGGCAGATCATTGCACTAGATGGCAGAATTCTGGCACACTTAGGCGAGGTGGCAATCCAAGAAACCTTCGGCATCCCAGAGCATTCACGGACTGTCTATAAGACCAAGGAGGAGGCCAAGAGGTTATATGATAGCCAACCAGACTTATGCACCACAACTGTCAACAAGGCGTGGCTGGACAAACCTAAGCCATCAATAAAGAAGATGCCCAAAAGACCTCGCCAGACGGACTTCAAAGAAGATTTTGGAGACATCATCCTGATGCTAAACAGAATAGCTGGCAACCCGCAGGGTCCATTTTTTGAGAGCTGGATGTACTACTTCATAGACGAGATCACTTCTGGCATGAAAATGTTCAACTGGTCATGGATGATAAGTGACAATCTCCATGAGCAATTGATCAATCTGGAAGAGACTAAGTCTTTTCTTATGAGCTCGTATGTTGTCTACTTGTTGGCCAGATCATATAAGTATCTAGGACTAACTTGCAAGGGAAAAGTTGGCAGCGGAGAAAACGAACTCAAACCTTACGATTGTTACCCGCAACTCCAATTGAAGGAGAAGTCTCATTTCAGAAGGGCACATGATGCATTCTTAATGCATATCACCAGAACACTTCAAGGGGGAATACATCAGAGGTTGAGTCATGAGGCGAAGAGTCTAATCAGTAAATATGGGTCCTGGTTCATCCAATTTCGAAAATTTACATATATCAGGATCCAAGGATTTACTGGGAATCCCTATAAGTTGCCCATTTATCCGACAAATCGGATGGTTTTGCTCAAAGTCCTGAGGCAGCTAGAGGAATATCAGAACATCCAGAGGCCAACCAAGAAGGCATCTATTACATTCCCATTGTTCATCGGGAATATGTTGGAATCTTGTCCGTCCTCACAGGCAGCTGAGAGCGCTAGATTGGAAATCCAGTGGTACCCATTTACAGCCTACAAGTCCAGGGTCAACTTTGACCCACATCATAATATCCGGGCAGTAGAGGGGAGAAGGTACAAGCACAAAGTGGAATTGGAAGACTTTTGGGCTGATGCCGCTGATGAGTATGAAGTCAGACGGAGATTATGGTCCAGAATGTCACTAGACTTCATGAGGGAAATTGAGTTTTGTCGGGTACCTGATCAGTTACAAGATGATGGGAACTATATCCAGCCACGTTTCGAGGAGAGTCGACCTCTTCCTCCTGTGAGATGGTCAGAACCTAAGCATGCGGACTTAGCAACGCTAATGAGGCCAGTAGTCAAGTACTCTCAGTGGTGGGTTGACCATCATGTCCAGGAAATGAGGCAGAGAAGAATAACGCTCACATATGATTTACTGAGCAAATCAGAATCATATTCTTCCAACGCTGATGCATTTCATCAGGGCCCGGCCGAGTTTAGAGAGAAAAAGAAGGAAATAGTTCCGAGTGCAAAGCCTACTTCCAAAAGGCAGAAGGGAGAACCATCTCGTTCAGCAGCATCCCGGAATATTGACGAGCTGATGGCTACCATAGATGAGTCCTTAGTGGAAATAATTGTACCTCCTACAGTTCAGGAAGAAAATATTGAACCTATTCAGCAGAATGACGAGGAGCCCTCATCACCTACGGGCACAGAAATATTAGGTTCAGACAATGAGATGGAAGTCCGGAACAATGACTTCGAAGAGGGAATGATTTCCGCTCTCAGGGAGGTTGTGGATGTTCTGAATGAGGAAGAGGTTCAGGTAGAAGATGGAATTGAGCAGCCGACCATTCCAGATTGGCTGATAGAAAGAATGAAGATTCAACCACCTGCAGAAGCCCAAGAGGAGGATGATACTGCAGATTTCTAAGCAAGGTTGGAGCAAGTTGCAGTCAAGAAGCCTGCCAAGAAATTCTCTACTATTCAAAAGGACGAGACAGGCAGCCGTTCCGTACACATTGCAGTACCCACAGTGGACAAGCCACAAGACGAGATTACTCCTCAAGAGTATGCCATAACCACTGTAGATCTTGGCCCAACCTCAAAAGGCCAAGAAGTGGAGGAATTAGATAATTCCATCTCGACCATCAAAGTGAGATTGGAAAAAGAAGTGGCTAAGAAGAAAGAGTATAAAAAGGAGGTTGAACGCCTTAAGGAGTACATACAGCATTTGACCCAGCCACTTGATCAGGGTAATGCGGCAGCTTCTCTTCTCAATTCATCGCAGGAAGTGACCAAGGATGTAGAGCACGGAATGGTTACAGCCAGGGAAGCTCAGGACTGGATGACGAGCGAAGGCACGGAAGCAGCCTCATTCATGGAAAAACTGGCACTTGCCTATGGGTGGACCTCTTCTTTTCTTTCCAGACTTATGGATATGGCAGAAACATGGGAATGTATTCCGGACATGCAGGAGAGGCTTATTCCAAGCCTTAGGATCTTGAAAGGCACTCCAAGGGAGGAGTTGGTTGATAGAAGGGTGATGCTACAGGAGCAGCATATGATTTCCATCACTAGTTTTGGGCAGTGACTATACGAGAAGAAGTTTTGGAGAAGGCAAAAGTGGATGGGCTCAGAATTGAAGAGCAGGTCAAAGAAATCCAGGAGAGGATTTATATGACAGCTGCAGAAGTGTTCGACCGTGAGATTGTCCAGGAGAACGACATGCAGCTAGAGAGGTTGAAACGGAAGGTTCAAGAGATTTTCTTCTCGGCTACTGGACCATTTCTGAGACAAGATTTTGCGAGAGTGGCAAGACTGTCAGCCATCCGAAATGATTTTGGGAAGTAGGAGGCGGATTGGAAAAGTACTTTTTCCAAATGTGCTGAGAAGTTGGACGGACTTGAATTATGGATTAGCATGTTGCCACCCGTCACGATGGAGGAGGTCATCGCAGTAGTGTCCAGGTTCATCAAACGCAATGCTGCTCAGAGGGATAAGGACGCCTCTCCTTGATAATAGCTTCCACTGCCTCTTTACTGATAGTTCACTGATTGATAACTCATGTTATTTTGGGAAACCCTAATTAGGGTTGGGTTGTAATAATCTTGGCAGTTGATATTGTTTTAATCTTGGCCCTTCATTTGATTTTTGTAACTCTATATAAACTGGTGATCTCTCACTTTCATTTGTGTGGAGACAGAGTATGAGATTGTTGCATTGAGACTATTTCGAATAATAAAAGCTCTTATGCATGATTTGCTTTGAATAACTTTTATTGTCAAATAGTAAGCGAGGTTGCATATCTTCTTCCGCCATAGATTAAAGTTAGAATTAGATTACATAGAATTTGCTTTGAAAGTTGGTTAAGTGAATGAGAGATTGATCGTATCGATTCAATGGTGAAGTATTGCTCATACTTTCTTCGAATGGATGATTTGCATTTGATGCGTAAAGTTAGCCTAAGCTTATAATCGTGGAAGCTTAACTTCAGCCTCATTTGAGGTTTGAAAATTATTATCACACCCCTTGAAGATTGCACCCACTTTGCATATGTTGTCCAGCAGGAGGCGAAACAAAGTGTGGTTTATTCCCTTCACCGAGTCTTTACTGTCTCTTAAATTCTTAGGCGTAGAATAGACCTCCTAAACCCTTATCCTTTTTGCTATTTTTTTTTTTGAGATCCAAATTGAAGTCCCGATTGAAGAGAGCCTTTAATGATAAATCTGCCTAAGTCCCAAATTTGTGAAGATTTCCTTAACGTAAGTCCCCTTGTTTATTACCAGCAAATCACAACGGCCATTGAGCTTATCCACACGTCAAGACCTGACAAAAGAAACTTTGGAATCGCCATATGATCTTCTCGCAATCTTAGCATACGCGGTGGTTTTTCAAGAGAGGATAGAGTGTCTTTGGACATTTTATTCTGTGTGTTCGGTGGATGATAAAACGTACACCAACACGAATATCATCCAGCTTGGATAAAACTTGAACCTCCTTTTCAGCAGTCAATGAGTTTTTGATTGCACCATTCACAACCTAGTTGAGTTGATGAAGTGCTGCAAGGGGGAAAGAATAAAGCATAAATCATATCAGTTGTACTCCTTAGACCATCATGCATCTATTGGACACTACTTCTCATTTCATCAATGGTGCTTTCAAGGTCATTAGCTCTTTGCTTTTGATTGGCCTCAAGCAAAGAAAATTCAGACTTGTGTCTACTAGAAACAACTCCATCAGTGTCTTCCTCAGTACATGATTCAACTTTTGTGATGGAAGAATTTTCCACTTCTACCTTCTCATTTTTTTCTTGTTGTTCTAACCAGAATCCTCCTGAATTACGGAGATGTAGAAGGAATTAATTAGCTAATAGGATATCTTCAACTGTAGACATATTATTTGTCTCTGTAGGTTCAACTCTTGAACCTTCATCATGAGTCTCCTTAGCTAATGATGACTCACTACTCTCCTTTGTAGGAGGAATGGATACCTCATGAGACTCCAAAACTTTTGCTGCCACATTACATTCTTCTAAAGAATGCCTGAATTCTTCATGTGCTTCTGAAACTAATGTTGCTTTGTTGCATTCTTCTACGGAATGCATGGACAATTGCATGTCTGAAGTTGTAATCTGAGATTCTAATATAGAATCTTTGAAATTCGACATTTTTTTTGTTTCTTCTTCATATTTCTCCTCTACCCGCTCTATCTTCTTCAAAAGTGGCTTCAATTTCTCTTCACATTGATTAAACAATTCGTTGATCAACATATTAGCAATAGGAGAAATATTTTCTTCACATTCATATGCATCCAAAAGGAGATATTGGATATTTGGTGGAATTTCATCAACAAGAATATTCTTTACAGCTGCAATAACATTCTCTTCTTGTTCACTCCAAGTGGATATGAAGAGGTAGTAGAACAAGTGATAAATCTGATTTTGCATTTCCAAGTCTATTAGTAAGATACATGTCCTAATATTTGAAAATGTGTTTAAGATAGCATCTCTTCTGGGAAATTGACTGCTACCGGTTTCATCAAGATCTTGGAAACTTTCTACAATCATATGAAGAATCGTCTTCATAGTTTCATCATCATAAGGCATAAAAGGTGATAGAATTCTCATAACTTCACTAAATCATGAAGTAACCAACAAACTTATATCTTCATCTGGATAACCTATTCAATAGGGATGAATCAAAGAGGTCATTGCAGGAGATAATGCCTTCATCATTTTAGTAGGTGACTGCTAGACTTGGCTCAAACAATGTTCCAACTTAGACAATATACTCACATCTTCATCTCTTGTCTGACATTCTTCATTGAGCCTTGTACCTACGATGGAAAGTGACCTTGCCAATCTTCTTTCTTCTTCAAAAGCCATAATCAAATCTGACATCTCACGGTTTCTAAACTTCAAAAAATGTATCATTTTTAGGAATTTCTAGAAGTTGAAACTGAACTCAGTTGTGACCTCTAGTGTAGTATCTAATTTCTCTGTCACACATCTGACAACTGAGCTCTATTTTTCACAGGATGGCAAGATTTTGGCTCTAATACCACTATAATATCCCCCTTAGTTTTTTTTTGAATTTTATCAGCACAATCACCACTATTAGCATTAGCTCCAATAATCAAACCAGCTAAAATGGAACCCTTCACTTTTTGATCACCAAGATCCTGATGTGGGTGAGGTGAGAGCATACGGTGCAAGGGAATCGTTAGCAATAAACTGAAATTGAAATTGCAATGTTGTAGGCGTCTAGCCGACCATTTTGAAGTAAAATGCTGGAAATGTAAATGTAGGTGGATAACCAACCATGAAGCTCTACCACTTATTCGGTGGGAGAAAAGTTATTACAATTTATAAGACGACAAGCCAGCCATGAATCCACACTACCACTTATTCAGTAGGGGGATATTTAAACAATATGTGTTGAAAGTAAAATAATACTCAACCACTTCTTCAATGGGAGTAATTACAAAACTGAAATATAGAATACTCAACCACTTATTCAGTGGGAGTAGTAAATACAAATGTAATATATTGAAAGTAATTAGCTGAAACAGTACTAATGTAATCAGCGTTACATTATGCCTTCTTTACAATGAATTTTTCTCTATCTACAAAACAATGATTTCACAATATTCCTTATTACAAATGTGAATGATGTAGTTGGCCAAGAGTGTGCCATAAGTAAATAAGACTTTAGTTAATATTAATAATCCATGTACTTATGTTATGTACATGTCTTGTTAGTTAGTTGTCTCAGGAATTAAGTTCTTGACGAAGTAATTAGTTATAATGAAGGGACATGACAGTTGGTACCTCAACCACCGCCAGCGTATTATATGTACTTGAGTCATGTAGTTAGAAAAGATGGCAGTTCTACTATGCTATGCTATGTTTTGTCTGGAGACATTATGATGTAAATGGCGAATACTGAATTAAGCAATACATCCACGTTTTGTGCAATTGCCATGTGATTATTATATGTTGTCAATATTATTTTATATTTCCGTTTACTCTATACGTCATTGTACCTGTAGTGAGTAAACATTTGGCGCCATTGCCTGAGCAGACTAGGGAATCACTCGTCATGGTGGTGTAATGGGTCTCTTGGTAGATGAGCCCGCGAATAGCAATCAAGAAAGGGAAGACCTATTGACTGAAGATCTTATCAATCTGTGGAAGATATACTAACGAGATCACGTACGAAGGGAATCCCGCATGTGGGAGATCCCTGAGGAAGTTATCTGGGATAGGTTGGAAGTGAACGACGAGGTGGATCACCTCCTGAATCGTATGCCCAGATTGTTGGCTCGTCATTTCATTATCCTACAAGACCTTCGAGAAGAAGAGGATTGGGAACACCGAAGGCAGCAAATACTGTAGCGCTACGAAGAGAGAACCAAATTAGACGAAGAGGAACTAGACACTAGCCGGAGACGTACATCCGGTAACCAACAATGATCGCCTGAACAATTTTTAATGCCCGTATAGTCGAACAAAGACAAGAACCGAGTACCTGATGGGCACGAGACTCAAGAGGAGAAGGTTCGGCGATCACTCAGGCTGCAGGAACAAGAAAAGCGGCGAAGAAGACTAAAGCAAGTTGGTAAGGAATTTGATGAGGATCTAATTGAAATAAACCAGAGTATTAAAAGAACACATAAGAATCTGAAGAGAATAGACACATCCATTGAAAGAGCACATCAAGTTTGGTTGAAGGGAGGGACGAAGGACCCTTTGGCACTCCGTACGTTGGACGGTATAAAATTTGTGAAAACGAAGATGACATAAGTGAAGAACTTGGTAGTAGCATCAGATGTTTTCGGGAGTTGTCCTTATCAGACGATGTCGAACGACTAACGAGTGGAAGATCTGAGCCCAGTACCCCAAGGTGGAGAGAGTATCGAAGGGAACCCCAGGAGACTCAAGGTGTCAAGGACGTTGACGGAAGACGTGGGAGTGACTCATACATGGCCGAGAGTGCAAGTGACACACCGGAATGTAGTGGGGAAACCAGTCTAATCAGGTGCAATATACAAGGAGGACAGCGGGCAAAGATGGTGACTCGAGAGCGGAAAAAGCTGCCGAAGTTTACGGGGAATGGGTCAGAAGATCCAATACGACATTGTAAAATATGTGAAACTATCTAGATAGAAAGTGGGGAGGATGATCCGGATTAGTGGCTGCAAGCATTTCCAATGACACTCAGAGATAGTGCCATCGACTGGTACTCTGAATTAGATCAACAAAGCTACATGGAGATTATTGAAGCAAGCATTTCAAGAGGAGTTCAAACTCCTGCAGGATGATAGCAAGATTGTTGCGGAGATATACAATACCAAGAAAGGAAAGCACGAGAGTGTGCGGACCTACAACCGAAGACTCAAAGATTTGCTGGGGAAATTGGAGGCACAGCCGGCCAACGAGTTGAAGAAAAGATGGTTCATTGAGGGCTTGCTTCCGTCATTAAGAAAGAAAATGAAAGTCGTACCTCCTTTGTTGTACGCCGAAGCATACAATCGGGCGATGGACATAGAAAGTGAAAATAAAACATCCTCCCGAGGGAAAAAGAAGATGGACGACGAAGAGAGTCCAGACGACAGCGACGGTGAATCCAAGACCATAGAAGCACTCAAAAAAGATATGATGCAAATGATGAAAGAATTGAAGGCCGACAAAGAGAGTGTGAGGGAACCATGAGAATTGTGGTGTACAGAGTCCAATGGGGAAGGTCACACAAAAGCGAACTATCCAAAGAAGATGTTCTGTGATATCTGCCAAGTTATGGGACATTCCATCAAGGAATGCCCATACAATTTGAGAACAAGGGGTACACAAGTACTCTTCACTCAAGGAGAGCCGTCAACACTGCCGAACACACCACCGAAGCCCCAATACAATAGCAATGCATCCCCTGGAGGTTACCGAAGCAACAAAAGTCCAAGAAACATGATACAGTATGATGCAAAAGGAAGGCCCATGATCCAATGCAAGAAGTGCAATGAATGGGGCCACTTCGCCAGGGACTGCCAAAACGGTCAAGGTTCGAGAGGGAGATTGTGCAAGTGGTGTGGACCAGGCGATCATGAAGATAACGAATGCCCTAAGAAAAAGTGTATCCACATGCTGGAAGTAGAAGAACAAGAGGTACTAGCGATCACCAGAGCACAAGCAAAAAAGGCCACTTACCCAAACCAATGTACAGAGAAACAAAGGATGAAGGAAGCAAAAACCGAAGTGGAACTGGCGATGGCGAAGGAAAACAAAGTACCTCTGGAGAAGCCAGGAACCTCTCGGCGATCGGAGGCGGAAACCAACATTGTACGACAGGTACTGCAGACCACCGTACCGATCAAAGTAATTGACCTTCTCCAAACTATGTCGTAGTTAGGACTAGCGATCACAAACGTCGTCAGGGATGGCAAGAAACTACGATTGGAGGAACGAAGGCAAGAATGGGTATTAGAACCGCCACCATATGGTGAACAAACAATCGACCCAGTATTGCTCACAGCGAACATTGGGAAGATGCTAGCAGCCGTGCATATGGAGATTAGAGGGAATATCTTGACAAATACTATCATTGATGAAGGATCAGGAGTCAACGTACTACCCGAAGACACATGGAAGAGTCTTGGGAAGCCTACACTCTAGCCGCCGACATTCCAACTGGTTGGCGTTGATCAACATGGTATCAAGCTGTTGGGAATGCTGATGGCGTAGAAGGTGATGATCGAGACACAACATTTTTTGCTAAATTTTGTCGTCATCCCATTACAAAGGAAAGCGTACGATGTACTACTTGGGAGAGGATGGCTAATAGCCACGAAGGAAAATCATAATTGGAAGAGGAACACACTCTTGATCGAGAACAATGGGCAGAAGTATGTCATCGACTTGAAGAACCAGGCCGTGAGCGAAAAATTGGCTTCCTTCGTATCAAAATTGGATGGAAGTGAGTTGGATGTGGACGAAGGAAGGAAAGCTATGGAACCGAACAACGAAGGCATACTTGAACTCAAGAATTGTTCCGAGGATGAGACAAGCTCGCTAAATGGCTTATTTCATTGGCAAATGGAAGACTATGAAGTGTTCCATCGAGAGTGTAACATGCTACAAATCGGGGAAATCAAGGAAGAAGAGAAATAGGGAACACCCAGACAAACACTTCCGGCCGAGTATGGAGAGTACAAAGAAAGAGTATCAAAACCAGACGATATGCCAATCCACAAGTCCGAACAGGTATGAGATGAAAAAATTGTGTTGGAGTTAAAAAATGAAAAGTACGAAAAAAATTTAAAATTAGAAAAAAAGAAAAGAGATGAAGAGAGAGAAGAAAGAACTAAAAAAAAAATGGAAGAGAAAATGAGAAAAAGCAAAAAATGAAGAAAGAGGAGAGAGAAAGAGAGGAATAATAGAAGAAAAATAAAATTTGGGAAGAGAAAAATTGAAAAGAGGAAAAAAGAAAAATTGAAAAGAGAAAAAAAAGATGAGAGAGAAAAAGAGAGAAAGCACAAAAAGAAAAATCTAAAAGTAGAGGAAAATAAAAAGGAGCAAAGTGGGGGTAATGAAATAATGGAGCAAAATAAAAAGAAAGAGTTAAAAAAATTTAAAATTGAGGAGAGAGAAAAAATACAAAAGGAGGAAAATAAAAGTATTCAGGCAAAATTAAAAAATGAAGGTGGAAATATCAAAGGATTAAAGTCGACTAAAAGAAGTAAAGTTAAAAGGAGGAATATCAAAATGAAAAGATTAGCCATAAAGGGCGTACGACTTCAAAAAATAATAATTAAACATTGGCAAAGGATTATGAAGACCAATCTAGGCATAAAAAACAAGATCATATGCCACACTAAGAAAATAAAGGAGGGGGTTGTACGAGAAAAACAGAGGGAAGAATTCGCACAAAAGGAAAAGAGCACAACAACCGTACGAACTAAGGAAAGGAAGGCCATACGGACTCTCCATCTAAAGGGCGAAGGCTTGGAAAAGAAATCCATATGACTAAGAGTACCAGTCGTATGAAGCAAGGGGGATGAATGACTGGCAAATAATGAAAAGCCCGTACGCACTGGAGATTGGAGACTCACAAGGAACAGAGGTCACAACTCCATACGGAAGAAAACACATGCCGTATGTTTTGAGGAAGAGTTGTCATACGGAAGGTTGTACACCACAAACAAAATAAGAAGTTCGTACACATAAAGGAAAGTGAAGTCGTACACATTATGTCATGACCCCTATTTTTTAATACTTAATTTTTAATTCAATGATACTATTTTAATGATCGATTGACCAAAATTTGACCCATGTGCATAACAGGACTGGAGGCGACTTGTGATGAAAGGAATCTACACGCACAGGAACCTAGTTGCCATTATAATTGCAATTGTCTTTCCATAAATAAATTATGTTGATAAATTGCTTTATAGTTGCTATTTAAATTAAATTGTTAACTAGAAATTAATATGTTCTAATTGGAATAGAGGTAGACTTAATTATTTGATTTAAAATTGTAAGTGAAGGAAAATAAATTAAATAAATAAAATAAATAAGTAAAGAAAATCATTTGTTATCGCATGTAGTCAATTTGTACGGTAAAAGTAAATGCTATTTTATTTAAATAGAAGAAATTGCATGAATAAAAGAAAAGTGGTAAAATTTATAAGTTAATCTAGAAATTGCACCATCAGGTAGAAACCGTTTTCTTTTTATTTTTGGCTGGAAGGCATTAATTGGCGACGGGAGAAATCTTTTAGGGATTTTGGCAACCGTTTTAGGAACATTTTGAGTTCATTTGAAATGGACTCCTAAGGGGGTGATCAGGAGGATACAATGGCTCTCTCAGGAGCCAAGGAAAGAAAAATTTGGGGGGTTAGATACTAGAAAGTATGTGAGATATAATGGTGAGCAGGTGCAGGCACTAAAAAGACTTTATGATGAACGCCCAAAACCCAATTTTGCCCGTCGATAGTAGCTTTTGAGGGAGTTTCCAATCCTGCCTAATTTTGAGTTCAAGCAAATCAAGGTCTGGATTCCAGAATAGAAGATGCCATGAGAAGCAGTGCTCTTAACAGGTACGTAGATGTTGCTTGAATTGTCCTATGTAATGCTTGAAAAGACAAATGTTGTTTTTGGATCTATCCTCTGTTTTTTTTCCTTGACACATTACCTCTGCCTTCTACTTCAAATTATGGATTTTGTCGAATGAACTTAGGTTTTTTTTGGGAAACCATCTATTGAATTGGTTTTACTACCATTACCTTTTGGTCTAGCGTTTTGATCTATATCTAACATTATAAGTTTCCAATAGTATTTCCTTATGGCGTTCTAATCTACTTCAGTCTAGAGAGAGTTCAGGCTCTCGCTTGTTAAGATCAGGCCCTCCATGTAGAATGATTTTATTGTATCAGCTTGATGTCTTCATCGTGCTTCTTGGTCTTACTGAGTCAGTCACTATTTTAGTTGACCATACTGTCCTACCATTTTCAATATAGGAGGAAGTAGCTATTTATTTTTAGATGCTCGTTTCAAAGAAACAAGGTAACCAACTGCTCTGGCCTCGTGTCGAGCTTGCAAAATAGTGTCCTAAGTCGCTCCACCTTTCCCATTACATAATCTTAAATTATGAGACGAGGTCCTCTAAAAAGCGTCTTGTAACTATAGAAGGAGAGGAATCATATATGGCAAAGATGAATAGTCCAAGTCAAGAGTTTTGCGGTTCCTCCATAGTCTTACTAAAATTAGTGTCCAAGCCATTTCAATCAATCCATTAAGTGCATATCCTGCAATAGTTGTCGTCCATGTGAACCCAACAGTTTACATGCCTTATCTTCGTTTCCGCATTTTGTATACCTAACTACCATATAGGCGTATACAGAGAGAGGGAGAGAAAGAGAGGTGGGGTGCGCGAGACCGCATTCATTTGAGGGACTTTGTAAAATAGAGCACACGCCTTATCATTCGAAGCCTATCCACTTTATAAATAATTTTTCCATATAGACCATCAATGTCCTGTTGTAGATTATATCATCCCTTGGGGATCTCCGCCTGTTAAGTTTTGATAGATGTGCATACTTTGTTTCAAAGCCCACATGGTGGGTAGATAGCGAGGATGCTGGCATGAGTTTGGAGTGAAATCTACTCCTGCCTCTTCCTTTTGCTTGGAAGAGTCCTCAGCCGCTTCATTAATCCATTTTGTGTGTGTCCAACCATCATTGCATTGCATGAGAAAACATCTTTTTGAGGCAATTTGTGTAATAGTTATCGTGCCTTATTTTTTCCAAATTCTTTTTTATGTGGTTTGCATTCAAGTTATTCCATTTATGGCAGCAGTGTCCTCCACAGGCGCGCACTCCCCAATAGAAGCGCCGGCCCTTGGTGGCATTCACTCGATTAAAAGAAACTTTTAACTTGTGTAAAATGTGAAATTCGCTCTGTAAGAAACTGTTGTATGCATATTTCTTTTTCTGTGTGAGACCATATCTTTGTAGCAACCTCGTTGGTGATCCAAACAGGCTTCAACTTTGTATTCTCAATTTGGGAATGGATGCTTTCACCTGTCCATTTTGTCAAGTCTTTGAACTTTACTGAAATGTTGTTTGCAAAGTACCTGAAATCACTAAAACGAGTGGATATGCAAATTAAGATTTCAATTGTAAAGTGTTTTGTTTATAGTTTTCCTGAAATTGCTTAGTTACATTTACCTAGATTGTTTGAGATATGCTAGAAATTATTAAAATGTGAAGATGTGCAAGTGAAGATTTTGGTTGCAATTCCCTCATTTTCATGATTCATCCTCTTCTACCCTCTGCTCTCATTCTTATGAAATGTAGTCCTTGGTAGACACCTACTTTGTCCAATATCAAAATAGTATTCTTCATTTTTACCAGTTGCAATCCCAACCCCCCTTACTGTCCAAGACCAAACTTTGAAACAATGGAGGAAGCTTGAATGCATGTCAGGCTGTTTATTTTATCTTCTTTGTAATCTTGGCGAGAGAAATTGTTCTTATAATAGTGCTACTCGTGGTTTAAGCCATCTTCCCCAAGTTTACCTTTTTAAAGCCTAATACTTGGGAATAAAAATCACTCCCCTCCGATTCTTTATTTTTAAAAGATAAAATATGATGAATAGAGTCTAATACTTTATTAAGAAAAGTGTGTTATGTTTAAATAAGTGTTGTACCCAAAACCAAAATTTTTGCTTCACTAAGGCATTTTGCTTAATTGAGTCTTAATCTTGTTAAAGAGATGTCAGAAGGTTGTTTTTGGGGTTTTTAAATATGGAGTTGGTGTCAGTTTCATGTCAGTCCGTTTCTGAAGAAATTTGAGAAAAGTGAAAATCTGAAGGAAAATCATCAAAATTTTCTCTCTGGAGAAGGAAGCACATTTTCAAATGGGCGCCCTATCTTTTAGGGGCTCAGATCCTATTTTTAGGGTTTGTTACCTCCAGCAGACTTTTGTCCGGCATCATGTCAGCTTCGCAACGAGCTATCAAGCCTGTCAAACGGATCTGTTTCGTGCAAGTTACGGAAGATATAGCACAAAACGAGAGGAGAGCCAGAATTGGCTAACACTGGAAAAAAGAGCAGCTTTTGAGAAAGGCGCCCATCTTTTTGAGGTGTCAAATGTAGGTTTTTGACTAAATGCCACCCAAGATGTTTATCTCACATTTGTTCGAGCTTTGCGACGCATCCGTCAGTGGGTGAATCTGAGTTGCAGAAATGCCTGAACCAGAGGTCAAACATAGGGTCAAATCTTAGTCAAAATATCAAAGAATGAGCAAAAGAGCACTTTTTCATAAAGGTGCCTGAGCTTTTCAAGCCTTTAATGCCTTCTTTTTGATGATCTCAGATGTTCAAGTTGTCCGTGTTACATTCAGCTTTCCGTTGCCTGTCTCCGTCAGATCAGAAGATGACTCAGCAGCTTGCAGTCGGAGTTTTAGTATTATTTTGGTCAGTTCCAAAAATGGCTCTCTGGAGGAAAAAGAGCAACTTTTCAAAAAGGCGCCCTTGATTTTCACCCCTCAGATGATGTTTTCTGGAGAAATGTGCCTTTGCAGCTATCATGCAGAATGAAGTCAGCTCCGCAGTGAACCTGTGATCCAGTCCTGAAAACTTGGTTAATCAAAAGTTATGGAGGATTTGTTTTTCCCTTCGTACGAAATGGAGATGTCAAAATTTGACTAAGTCTGAGAAAAAGAGCAGTTCTTAAAAAAGGCGCTTGGATTTTTGAGCCTTCAGATGTTAGTTTTATGATGTTCAATCTCAAGGTACCTTTTGATCAATTTTTGTCCTGCTCTGCGATGCACCTGTCAGCCAGCCAATTGGTGGAGTTAGTCAGCCAGTGTCAGAGGATGAACAGAGATCTCGAAAGAGTTTTAAGTCTAAATTTTCATGAAAATTGGCTAAGTCTGGAATTCGCCTTAAGAGGTCAAAGTTGATTTTTCGAAAGAAGTTGACTGGTGCGCCTTAACTTGAGTTCTGACTTCAGTTAGACTGAACGATTTTTGGGTTGTCATCTCCAGTTCATATATTGGCATGTTGAGTGATCTTTTAGTTCGCTTGTCGAGTTAACTAGTTTGCATGTCCAGTTAACAACTTTGCATGTTGAGTTAACTTGTTTGCATGTTCACTTAATTGAAGTTTATGGTTGAAAATCAACTTGAGTTTGCATGCATGGCGCAATTGGTTGAAATTGTGAAGACTTTGTGAAGTTGGCGCTTCATTCGTTGTCAACTAAAGTTTTCTAAAGGGATGCCATATTTAAATTAAAGCATGAATTTAGTCTTTGTGAAGTTGGCGAATTTTCCTTTGAAAGTCAACTGAGTTCTTAAAAGGGACGCCATATTTAGAATTTTTGAAGATTTAAAGCATGAGCATGAAGTATGGCGAATTTTCATTGTCAACTTCAGTTCTAAAAGGGACGCTTTAATTCTTAATTGTAAATTTTGTGAATTTTGAAGTATGGCGAATTCAACAAGGATTGTCAACTGAAGTCAAAATCGCATGGTGCTTTAAATAAATTTGCAACTGAAGTCTTGGTAAGGCGCCCTAAAGCATGATGCTTTATTTAGCTTATTTTAGTTTCAGTTAACTAAAATTGAGGTCCAATCATAAGCCAAGCGCCATTTTTCAAGGTTTAATGCTTTGTGCGAATTTCAAAGATGAAAATCTATTTATTCAAGCATTGGTGTCCATTATTTCTTCATCTCAAGCTTCGAAGTATACATTCTTCTTGAGCGAGCAGCAAGTTAAAGGTGCTACAGGTGTCAGAATTCAACGTTCTTCATAGCAACGGATTCAGATTGTCCAGAGGAAGAAGATTTCAGACTTTATTTTCACTTTGCATGCAGGTTTTATCAAGTTCCAAAAAGAGATTGGCGAATTTTTCAGAAGCAGAACAAGCAAAACTTTCTATCTTCTGTCTTATTTCTTCTATTTCTCATCTTAGGTACTTTCTTTGCATGTCAAAGAAATTCAACATATTTTCAGAGTTTGATCACCTAGGTTCGCACACTTCAGTATTTGCAGCAAAACCCACGTCTTAGATTTTTTCGAGAAAATTGCCTCGTAGTCTTCGTTCTGAAGCTCTATGCTTTTTTCCGAGAATTTCTTTGCATGTGGGCCTGAAACACATTTTTTCGAGAATCAAGCTATCTGGGTTGTCTTAGAATTTGATTCTGCACAAAACCCACGTTTCAGAAAAACTTCGAAAATTTCTCCTGCCTTAGGCTATTTTTAGCCTTGTCCAGAGGTTTTCAGTTTTTCCAGAAAGTTGTCCAAGTATATTCGACTTTACAGCCAAAAGTCTTCATTTTCAAAATGCAGTTCAATCTCATTGATTATAAGATCAAATCGGCCCTTATGCATAATTTTGTCAAAACTTCAGATACAGACCTAAATCATGTTTATCCAGTGGTTAATCTGAGTAGTCTGGAGGGCGTTAGCAGCAATTCGTTGAGGAATCTTGAGCGTTCCGGATTGCTGGCAGCAGCGTCTATTCCTGTTACCACTTTTGATCTCGAGTTCGTTCTTGCTTGTATCAAGCATTATGACTCATCTTCACAACAAATCAGATCAGTTGATGGGAGGGTTGTCTGCAGTCTCAAACCAAAAGATATAGAGAATTGTTTTGCTATTCCTCCACATTCAGATAACTTTACTGTGGTTATTGAGGCCTGTGAGAAGATATGGGATGGAGATCGAGAATGTTCACAGAGAAAGGTGGCTCAGAGATGGCTGAAAGTTCAGAAGACTAACATGCCTAAAAAGGTTGGCTGTGGTGAATTCAAGGATGAAGTTGCTGTTTTGATAACTTTGCTCAATCGAGTTATAGGTCAAGAGGATGCTAGCACTTTCCGATCATGGATGTTTTACCTTATTTCTAGAATTCTTGATGGCACCGAACATTTTGACTGGGCTATGTTGATTAGTGATTGCTTACATCAGCAGATTACTAATTTTCTCAAGTTTCATGAGTTTCATATGATATCTTACGTGGTCTACTTAGTTGCATTCCAAGGCAGCTACAAGCATCTAAAAACTAATGGCACTCTTGGTGTTCAATGCGTTCACGAGTATTATCCTCAGTTGGAGTTCTCTAAGTCTGAACAGGATTTCCGAGCAGTGAATGATCACTTTTCTATGAGGACAGTTAGAGATCTTGACAACGAAATGCACATTCGTATTTCTGCCGAGGCGAAATCAGCGATGGAGACTTGGGCGGATTGGTTTATCCAATTCCCTACTTTCACATACATCCAGGTTAATGGATATGTTGGAGAGCCTCTGATGTTGCCGAGGTACCCTTCAGACAAGATCATCTTCATGGAGTTTCTCAGGCAGATGCAACATGTTCATTTCTTTCTTCGCAATCGTCATAAGACTGCAGCTACTTTTCCATTTGCATTAGGGATTTTCACATGCAATGCGGCAACAGATGCCAAGCTTATGTCAACCAAGATAGAAAGATTCAAGCTTAAAACTCATACTGAGAGGCGTTCTTATGATCCTTTGGGTCATTAGGCAACCAGGTTAGAGCGAGGGATTGCACATAAGCCAGCACTTGAAGATTTCTGGGCTAATTGTGAAGATGAATTCGAGGTTCGCCGTCGTCACTATTGTAGACTCACTATCACTCAGCTTTCTGATTACCTATTAGAGGATGTTGATGGTCTATCAGATGATGATGGAAAAGTTCTTCTCAATTCATATGTCAGAGATCAAATTGCTTGGCAGCCACTTCGTTCACCAGATTGGTATGCTAAGGAGAATACTTCTATTGAGGAAGGTTCTAAATTGGTTATCAAGACCAGCAAGCAGTTCTTGGAGAGTAAACGGAAGCGAAAGTCAGTTCCTGTGACAGAGCCGCCAGAGAAGTTTTCTTCATTTCCTTCTACTTCTAGGTCAAGACCTCGGGTCAAGGCTATTGTGATACCTCCTGAAGGAGTTAGACTCAATGGAAACACGGGGAAGAGAGCTACTGGTAAGAGGAAGCAGAAGCAAGTTGAGAATGTACCTGAGATTCTAGTAGAGACAGTCATTCAGGCTGAACCTCACGTTTCACCTCCTAGTTCGCCGCATATACAACCTATTGACATAGATTTAGAGCCTGAGATACCAATTCGAGTTGGATCAGAGACAACTAAACCGCCACAAGTGGATACATCAGGGACAGTCTCTCCTCGAATTGATGATATTGTTCAGTCTTGTTGGCTTGAGAGGTCTTTGGGGAGGCAGAGGCGAGAACCTTCGTATAACCTGGATTTATCTGAGTTCGGTGAGCCTTATCAGAGAAGGTCGAACAAGAAAATCAAGAAACAGGTACATATTGAGAAGACTCCAGAATCAGAGATTGTTATAGAAGTTGTTGTTCCTCCAGAGGGTAAGAGCCTAGATGAAGTCGAAGTTGGTGACTTTACTTTCACTAAGGAAAATCTTGGCAGGACCACCCGAGAGACAGACGTGACTCTTCTTAAGATTGTCACTAATAATCTTGAAGAACGCATCACGAAGGATGGAGAGGATAAGGCATTGCTTAACGCTGAAAATAGTCAACTTCGTCAATATATTTCTGATCTTGTTCATGGAAATTCGAGTAGAGTGCCTACGCTTCCTCAGAATACACCTGCAGAACAACGAAAACTAGATCAGTTAGTCAGTCATGGCAGACTTTTGGACAACTGGATTGAAAGTTTAGTTGCTACAGGTCAACGTCTTCTTGCGGATTTGTATCAGTTGAGGAGTGATGCACATAAACTTCGTTAAGGTATTCAGTTGCTCGAGATTTCAGTTGCAGAGAGTTTAGCCAAGGATCGTGTTCTTGTGTCTCAGTTGTCTGTTGCATACGATGCCTTGGAGATTGATGAGGATCAAGAGAAAGTTTTCACTTGGAGAGAGCAACACCTTTTCAAAATGGAGATATGTGAAAAGATCTCTGCCAAGTTGTTTTCACTGAAAGATGATGTGGTTGGGGTACTTGCGCTTGTCAGTGGTTTTGTTGTTCAGATTCCGTGTCATTATCTTCTTGAAGATGGCACGTATGTTGAATTGGACAAAGTACAAGCTGAGTTCGAAAAGTTGATTCATGATAATCTTGAGGGGGATCCTATGGCACCTAAGTTGGAGAATATTTCAGTTATTTCAGCTAGTCTCAGAAAGGCGACTGAAGATGTCAGAGAAGGCATGCATACAGTCAAGGAAAGTGGCAGAGAACTGAAGAAACAGACTGTTGTTTTGGATAGCATCAAAGTGCCTGAAGACAGAGTGATTGACGAGTTCTTGGTCAAAGTGTTAGACCGAGATGACATGGAGTGATCTGCCAGTTGGAACCTGTTGTGACCTTTTTACACATCGCCCCATTCAAAATGGGGACCCCCTAAATTTTTCTCCATTCGAGTCTTTTGGCTTTGCCTTTTTGGTTTGTCTCTCTCGGTCTGTTCCTTCCATTTGACCTGGATTTGAATTATGACTAAGTCTGAAGGACTTTCTCAATGAATTAGGGTTTATAATTTTCAGACTACTTTGAGGTCAAATCAATTGGATAGTCAACTTTTGAGCATAGCACTGCTGTTAGAATGCTCCCGGCAACTTTCCCCTGAATTTTCACTGAATTCTGCCAACTTTCTATTTTTAGTAAATGTCGGTTTAGGGTTGATCTTCTCAAGATTTTCACATTCTGGCAACTTCATTGCATTCTGAACACCTTGAACTCATCCATGGCAAAATTTGAGCAAAAATGGACGACTTGCTATTTTTAGCAATCCAACTTCCAGAGCAAATTCCAGGATTTACATGTTACATTTTTTGTTGCATGTCCGGAGATTCTTTGTGGGTTTTTCGAAACCTTCACAGTGATATGACATGCAAAGCAGGACAACGACTTTCAGCATTCAGCCTTCGGAGGCCGATATTAGGGTTTGCATGCGGATTTTCTCAGCGCATGTCGGCATATTCTTTCTGGGTTTTCCAGGACCTTCGCAACGATGTAACATGCAAGTGGAACTGGTCACTTTTTAGAAACTTACTATTTTTAGCCAGTGCTTGCATGTTGATGATTTTTCTGGGTTTTTCTGGGTTTTTCAAGATCCCTCAGGCAGTATGACATGCAAAGTCATCTAGTAACCAATTGGTCACTTTTTCAGCCACTTTCTATTTTTAGCAGGTACCACTCTGGCAGCTGCTCGGCACTTCAGGACTGCAAACTGATCGACACGCAACAGAAACGAGGTTAAACATAACTCATTTGAGGAACATGCAGGAAAATTAGGGTTTCGAGCTTGAGGACTAAAAATGAGGAATCAGATGTCAAAATGTCCAAAAATGAAGTATCCACCATGATCAGTATCCTTCAAGGAGTTTGCTGGCAAAATTTGAAGGCAATCGGAGCACTTACTATTTTTAGTAAGGTGTCCTTGACGCAGGCTATAAATAGAAAGTCAATCTCGGGCGCCGGCGCAGACAGGCAAGTTTACCAACAAGGAGCACGCTGTTCGAATTTCAACTCGAACGGAGCTAAGGAAGTCTCAAAAACAAGCACTTACTATAAATAGTAAGTCACTTCAAAAGCAGCTATAAATAGCAGGTCAACATCAAGTCTCAGTATGAATAGGTCAAACATGCGATGAGGACCCCTTGGCGCGAATTTCAAGACAAACGGAGTTGCAGAGAATGGAGAATCAGACACTTGCTATTTTTAGCAGGCATGGGCAGAGAAATTAGGGTTTCCTAAAATCAAGGGCGAAACAGGACAGTCGTGCAAAAGCAGCATCCAGCTATGATCCCCACACTTCAGGCATTCAACACATGAAATTTGAAGACATTCTAAGCAGTTGCTATTTTTAGCAGGTTGCTAAAAATAGCAGGTACAAACAGGGATCAGGCCCCGACAGCATAATCACACCACAAAGTTCAAAACAGGGCGAAAATCAAGCTTTCTGGAGTCAAAAGGCAGTTCAAAGCACGAAATTCAAGGAACTTTCTAAAAATGGAAACTCAGGGAAAATTAGGGTTAGCAGGAGGAAATCACCCTAAATCTGGCAAAAGGCATGAAATACACTAGGTTTGATAAAATTTGGAGTCTGACATCGAAGTTTACCTTGATAAGCTGAAGATAGATGAAAATGCTACTAAGTCTGGGAAATTTGAAAGCTAGATATGAGAAATGCGCATAGATGAAAATGCTACTAAGTCTGGGAAATTTGAAAGCTAGATATGAGAAATGCGCCTAAGCTTGAAGAGTCCAAAATTTGCCTAAGTTAAAAAACTTGAAGCAGGGTACCCCAAATGCGCCCTCCTTGGATTAGGAATGAAAAAGTTATAAGTGTCATAAATTGGATGCTCTATGTGTCAAATGCGCCCCTCCTTGCAAGAACTTCAAACTTGCCCAAGACACAAATTAAAAGCTTAGTCTATCATTTGCGCCCCACTTAAAATTAAAAGCACAGAGGGTAATTTGCGCCCAAGAGGAGCTTGGAAATTTGACTAAGGCGCAAGATTGAAAGTTGGACCATGGATTTGCGCCCAAGAGCTTGAAGAGCAAAAAGTTTAAAAATGGAACCTCCACCATGGATTTGCGCCTAACCTTGAGAAAGGTGAGAAATTGACTAAGGCATACAAATTGAAAGTCCAATGTGCCATATGCACCTAGGGTCAAGGAGGAAAAGCTTGAGAAACATTCTAAGGCGTGGAGAATTAAAAGTAGAGGTACTTATTTGCGCCCCTCAGCTTGAAGTTTACAAAGTTGAAAGCATGACTATGGGTTTGCGCCTAAGCTTGAAGATGGAGTTTTAAAATTAAAAGCTTGCCCTCCAAAATGTGCCTTGAGTTGAAGACATGAGATATGCTTCTTAGTATTGGAATTGAAAGCCCAACCTCTCATTTGCGCCTGGAGAGGAGAAAGGTGATTAAAAAAGTTTAAGTGAGAAAATTAAAAGCTCCAAGTGGTATATGCGCCCCAAACTCAAAGCTACCCCTATGAAATGTGCCCACCAAGGGCTATGAAGAGGAGTTAGAAAATACACTAAGGCGTGGAATTAAAAGTTCGAGCTGTGATTTGCGCCCAGGTTGGCTGAATAAAGCAAAATCTTCTGAACGTTTGAAAACTGAAAGTTCTCCTTCTCAAATGTGCCCCAAATTGAAGGCTTGACACTTGATTTGCGCCTTCAAGAGTGAGATAGAATATTAGGAATGAAAGCATCAACTCCATATGCACCCTGTAACTTGAAGTGGAATTCTCCTAAGTGTTCAAAGTGAGAGACCACCCTCCTGTATGCGCCCAAAGGTCAAAATTAAAGCACATACTCACATATGCGCCCTTGTCTGGCATGCAAATTCGAAGTGTGTTAACTGTTAAAAATGAAACCCCCACATGTCATTTACGCCTTACCTCAAGAAAAAAAAAGAATGAATTTTCCTAAGGCGTTAAATGATTACCCATGATGTGAAATGCGCCTAGCCACTTGAGATTCATAAAAATTCCTAAGGCGTGGAAGTGAAAACACAAAGGCCTAAATGCGCCCTTGAAAAGGATGACACAAAATCGAACCTCATGAGTGTAAATCCGCCCACTTTTGAAGGGAGAGGTTGGATTTTAGATTTTAAGTTAGGCGTTTGAAGTTGGACTTGGGGATTATTAAAGGCGTATTGATTTTTTTTTTTTATTTAATGTGGAAGTATTGATTAAATTCGAAATTAGAAGAGCACACTTCCATATGCGCCCCATTTAAAAGTGAAGGCTCAACTATTATATGCGCCTCAAAAGGAAGGAGTAATTTAATATTTGACCAAGGCGTTTAATTTTTCAAAA
Source organism: Sequoia sempervirens (assembly GCA_007258455.2). Classification (NCBI taxonomy): domain Eukaryota; kingdom Viridiplantae; phylum Streptophyta; class Pinopsida; order Cupressales; family Cupressaceae; genus Sequoia; species Sequoia sempervirens. Next base: position 113,247 of record VDFB02262879.1, read on the forward strand.
AATCAAAGTGAGGGGATAAAAATCAAGCAAAGGCGTTGGAAGAGATAAAAATTTCTCTAGGCAATTAATTTCGAAATTTGCCTAAGACAGAGAAATTAATTAAAATTCAATTTAATTATTTTCCAAAGTATTAAATAAAAAAATTCCCCTTTAAATTTCAACACATGAAATTTTTAAAATTCGGACGATTTTAATTGTGGGGAATTTATTTTCGGAGTTATTACGGACGAAAAATAAATTGTGCCTAGCCATTTTAAAGTGCTGACATCGAATTTTCACGGACGCTGGTGAAATAAATTAAATGGCATTTAAATTAAATTTTATATTTTTAAATATGCCATTTTAAAACAGTGAGATTATTAAATGATTTTTTCGAAATCACTGGAGATAACTGGTAGTCGGGAAAGAAGTTTTAAATTCAAATTGAGGAAAGAATCTCCTGGAATAGCAAATTGCTATGACGACTGTATGACGACTGTAAGACGACTGGAATATTCTCTTTTAAATTTGGAAAATTGCTAAGTCATTAATGGCATTTGCTAAAATAAGCACCAGCTTTTGGTTATAAAAACTTTGAGGATTTTCATTTTCATCTCACAAAATTCGAAGCTAAGATTTGTGTTGAAGAGTTGAGAGTAATTGTTGAGTTGTGAGTGAATTCAAAGTTGAGAGTTGCTGAAAGTGTGAGAGGTGTTGAATTCGATTTTTCAAAGAGGCTTGAATTTCTCGAGATTTGGAGTTGCTGAGATTTAAAAATTTCTGAAGTTGCGAAGTTGCTGAGATTCGAAACAAAGTTTGAAGTATAAGCGGCCGAGGTTGAGAATTTTACTTCTCCAAATTTCTGAAGTTGCGAAGTTGCTGAGATTCGAAACAAAGTTTGAAGTATAAGCTGCCAAGGTTGAGAATTTTACTTCTCCAAGTTGCTGAAGGTAAGTATTTAAAGTTGCTGAGATTTAATATTTTCAAAGTGGCTGAAAGTTGAAGTGTGTTTCGAAGTTGAGAATTGTTGAAGGCTGAAATCGTTTAATTATTTCACTAAATGCTGGAAGTCGAAATTGCTTGAGCTTGAGATTTAAATTTTCTGAAGTTGCTAAATGTTTAGAATCAAATCAGAAGTAGAGACTGTTAAAACTTTCGAAGTTGCTGATTTATAACCTTCAAAGTTGCTGATTTATAACTTTCGAAGTGCTGATTTGAAATTATTGAAACTTGCTGATTTGAAACCTTCGAAGTTGCTGATTTATAACGTTTGAAGTTGTTGATTCAAAATTGTTGAAAGTTGCCGAAACTTGAAGCATTTTCCGGAGTTGGGATTGCTGGAGTTAATTTCTTCCGAAGAGCTAAAAATTCTTTTGGCTGCAAAATTGTGAAGTTCGGAATTTTATATTTCAAAGTTTGAAATTATTGAGGTTTGAAGTCGAAGTTTACTGCTGAAGCTAATTAATTTATATTTATTGCAGCCAACTCCACTCGCCAGCCATCTCTCGTAGTTTTTGTTTCTAAAAATTTGAAGTATAATGTTTGCTTCTCGTTTTGCAGATGGCTGAAGGACAAAAGGCTAATGTTGCTGGAACAAGCAAAGCTGGAGCTAAGGCTGGAAATAATGAAGCTGTCAAAGAAAACGCCTCCAGGCAGGCGATCATCAAGAGCTTGAAGAAATCTTTCATTCTGGAGTCTAAGATCGTGTCAAAGTTCGGGAATGTGACGGACACCAACCTTGGGTCTTTCAACCTCGAGGCCTTCATGCGAAGGATATATGGGCAAGGTGGCAATCCTTCGACGGAAGTGTCGCACAATATTGTGAAGAGCGGATTATATGCAGCAGCTGGGTTCCAACCAGCAGTTCGATGTCCAGAGCTGATCATGGAATGCGCAAACTTCTACAACTCAGACCATCGGACTATTGTTTCTCCGGATGGCATGATATTGGCCAACCTTGCACCTGATGCAATTGGCGAGGCGTTCGGGATCCTGGCTACGGATAAGATGTTATACAAATCCAAGGAAAAGGCTGATAAGATGTATGCCACATCTTTCGAGAAATGCATGAAGAGAATCAACACCACCTGAATGAGAAAGCCAAAGCCTCCTGCTGCCAGGCTGCCAAAACAAATAATTTCAGAGGAGCTGAAGTAGGAATACTGTGATATAATTATGTTGCTCAGTCGAGTTAACGGCAACCCGCAGTCATATGTGTTCGAACCATGGATGTTCTTCTACATCAGCGTGGTGCTCGAAGGAAAGGTGGATGTAAATTGGGCACAAATGATAAGTGACAACATTGATGAGCAGTTTCAGAATCTGAGGAGAACGAGGACATTCTATATGAGCTCGTATGTTATCTACATGCTAGCTCGAATGACAAAATACAGAGGGTTGGCATACCAGGAGCCGATTGGGTGTGGTTTTAATCAGTTCAAGAATCATGAATCTTGTAGACAGTTGCATCTCGCAAGGATGGCTAATTTCAAGAGGGTGAATGACGCTTTTACAATGTACATCACGAGGACCCTCCAGCGGAGATTGCAACAGAGGATATCTGAGGAGGCGCAAATGTTGATAGAGGAGTATGGGTTTTGGTTCGTCCAATTCCCGAAGTTCACCTATTTAAGGTTGTCGGGGTACAATTCATACGTCTACCGACTACCGAGGTACCCCACAAACAGAATGACTATGCTTGAGCTGTCTAGGCAATTGGTGGCCTATGACAAAATTATAAGAAGGAAGAAAAAGGGAGGTTTGCACTTTCCCATTGTTTTGGGAAACTCGCTTGAGGAGTGCCCTTCTTTACAGGCAGCCAAGGAGGCTGAAGATGAATTGCGGTTCTATCAGTTAAATCTCCATACTAGCTGATAGGATTTTGATCCTCGAGGGAAGATTGGAATAGTGCAGGGTGAGGAGTACAGACATAGGGCTCACTTGGAAGATTTTTGGGCAAATGCTGGAGACGAGGCTGAGATTAGAAAAAGAAAGTTTTCCAGGTTGCCTCTCAAATTAATCAGAGAATGCGAAGTGGTCCAAGTCCCGGACCAGGTTGATGAGGATACCAGGCTTATTCACCCGGATTATGAATCGATAAAGAACACACCAATTCCACCACCAGATTGGGCTGAGCCAGAGATTACGGACTTAGACACTTTGTCTATTCTCGTCTTGACTTTCACAAGGACTTGGGTAGAGGAGCATGTTCGTAGATTGAGGAGAAGATCAATTGCCCTCTCATACAACCTCATGGGTGATAGAAGGCCACCAGTGTTGGCGAAGAGAAAGAAACAAATTGCCCAGGTTGCGGAGCCACCACAGCAGGAGGAACCTATTTAGCCGGAACCTCAGGAATTGGGAGACACATCATCCACTCAGTTGTTGGCCCACTCCTCCAGCGTGCGTGAAGTCTCACTATTTGCCGATCAGAGGGTTCGAAGGAATGAAGAGCCAGAGGTTGGAGAGGTTAACCAGCCAATGCCGATAGAGTTGGACAGTCAGAGTGCTAATGCTCCTGAGGGTGCCAATCAGCCAGATGAAGAGGAAGAGACAGAAACGGATAGCCACTTTGATCATGCGCTTGAGACAGTTTTCAGAGAGGAAGATGTTGGAGCTCATGAGGAAAGTAATCAACACATGGAGATAGTTGAGCCTCAACAAAATATCGCTTGGGAAGAGGTTCGTGAAGTGGAGACAACTGAAGAGCAGCCCCTTATTATTTATGACACTCAGCGTAATTGGCTCTCACATGCAATAAGAAGAGATCAGGACGATGATGCTGACCTGGCAATTGAAATGGAGGAGCTTCTAAATAGAACAAGCAAGTCACTGAAAAGGAAGAGGGCAAGGAAGTATTCAAAAATGGAGACTAATGAGGCCGGTTCACGCACCCTCCATATTGCCGTTCCAAGGGAAGATCACGACTTAAGTGACGCAATGCCAGAGAATTACACCGTCACCACCATTGAATTGGGACATCCTTTTGGAGTGCAAGTGGTTGAAAAAGCTGAAAATTCCTTTCAAGCGTTGAAGGACAGGTTGGAACGAAAGGAAGGGAAGTATAAAAGATTGAAGAAGGAGCACAAGGCATTGGTCGGATATGTGCAACATCTATCACGTCCAGGTGCTCAAGAAAACCCAGCAGTAGAGCTTCCACCTGAGCTACCACGAGAACCAATCAGTGGGCTTGAGGAGATGAAGAGAGCTATACGAGAGGGAGATAAATGGATAAACGGCGTTCGCAATGAAGCAGAAAAATTCATGGCCGATCTTGTCTCATCTTTTCAGAGTGCATCGGGTATCCTTTCACGCTTGGATGGTGTCGAGCAAGCTTGGGGAGACACCCATATTTTCCAGGACAAAACTATTCCTCACCTTGCTGTTTTGATGCGTGTGCCCACGCAAACTTTGGTAAATGAAGGAGTGATCCAGGCTGGGGACAGGTATGATTTTCATGGGTGGCATTCAGCTACATTCACTGGAAAGGGTTTCTTCGACATGGCAGCTGCGGAGTCTTCCAAAATCAAGAAAGCAATGAGAAACATTCACGAGGGCATCCTCAATACCTTGGATGCATTGTTCGCCAAGAGGCTAGCTCCTGAGGAGGTAGAAATAGACGGATTGAAGGCAAGGTTGCAACCTTTCTTCTCCAAGATGCAAACGTTCTCTCAACTTGACTTTGAGAACATCTCTACGTTCTCAACAATTATTCAAAGCACGCAAGACTCTATTGAGACTTGGAGGAAGTCTTGTGATCGGTGGGAGCAGATGGTGGGTATCCTTGAATATTAGCTAAATCTCACTCCGACGATTTCTGAGGAAGAAGTTGATTCAGTGCTGGCCCGGTTCATAGCTTACGCGGTCAGAGAAAAGAGCAGTGGAAACGCGGTCATGGACGAGAATCTTCTAGAGGGATAGTGGGCATTAATTGCCCATAGTGGTCAAGGAGGAATCTGCTATTTTTGGGTTCATTAATGACACCACTCCTCCACCTTCTGGCAGTTTTTAGGGAAAATCTTGTCTAGGGCTGAGGTGGCTCGATCTGAGCCCTCCATTGTAATTCGATCTGGACCATCCGTTGAGATTGGCCAGTTATATAAAGGGGAGTCCCCTCATTTGTACACTAGTAGTTAGCAATCAGTTGATATCAGAGCAGAATAGAGAGTAGACATTTTGAAGTTAGAATAGTTTCCATTGCATTGAAGGAAAAGGGGAATTCTCCCTTTGAGAATTTTTGTAAGAGATTGTCACGAAAAGCTAATCATAATAAAAGCATTTCATTGATGGTGAACTCAACTTTGTTGTGAGTAGTTTGTGAGGTCTCTTCTTCCTTTGAATTCAAGTAGAACTTAATTTCATGCAAATAGTTAGTTATGGGTGATTATGTTTAATGTAAGTGAGCTTCTTTAGTCCATACCACTAACAATCTTACTGATGGTAAGCTTGTCCTGCGTGGTCAACTGGAATGCTTTATACTTAACTTCGATCAAGATTCATGTGTAGCTATGCATCGTTGTGATGGTACTTGCATTATTGAATCGTGATTTGAACATTCTTTTTCTCCTTTGAAGATTGCACTAACCTTGTCGAAGCTGTCCAACAGGAGGCTAGACAACGTTTGGTCGAAGTTCATTGAAATTGAGCCTAACACCCCTTGCATTTAGGTTAGAATTTGGATTTTCTAAATCTCTGCAGCCATTCAATTCCGCATACTTTTGGTTAGTTTTAGGAAACTCGCACTTCAAGGCTAAATCATTCACACGAAAATCCCCTTCAAAACATATATCTGTTGTTTACTACAAGTATTCTGAACAATTGTGTAAGTCCCCTCGTAAAGAAAACAGCAAAACACATCAAGCCAACTGAGGGTATTCTATTGCATAAAGGAACCTTGGAGTTAAATGTATGATCTATCTCGCAATCTTAGCATGCAGGAAACTTTGTTCAAGAGAGGATAGAGTAGCCGTTGGCAACTTTATTCTGTGTTGGTGTAGTAGCAAAAACCACGTCAACAGAACCTGCAGTTAGTTTCGAGGGTTGAGTCATGAGTAGCAGTTAACTCGACTTTCAGTCTTGAGTTCACTTGCTAACTTCACACATGCTTATCTATTCCTTGGAATTATCTTCACAGGAGTTAGGGTTAGGGTTTCCAGTTAACTGAGGGTAGTGTCTAGTTAACTTTGCTTTAAATAAGGACGTGCATGCTTGCACATTGTCCATTTAGGTTAGATGTTCCGGTTAACTGATAGTAGCTTTCCAGTTAACTGTATAGTTTACTTTATTAGGGTTTAGTAATAAATCTTGCATGCATTGCAAGACTGTAGTTGACTCAAGGTGATTTTAGGGTTCCCTACACCTTTCGATGTCTATAAATAAGAGCTTTTGCTCATTTGTAATTAACTTTTGCACGAGAGAGTAATATATGTTGTGCCTACCTTGCCCTCAATATTGCTCATTTTGTATCTGTTCATGCGCTTTTGCTGTTATAATGAATTGTTATGCCACATAGGGTTTCATGCAATTGTGATGGTGAATTCTTTCCTTAGTTAGATCAAATCTGTTTTGTGTTCAATAAACTTGTTCAGATTGAGATGATAGTTGTGCCACCTTGTCTTCAAGTAGAGAATCTGTGCTTGGTTATCGTGTGTTGTTGTGAACAATAAACTTGTTCGGATTGAGCTGATAGTTGTGCCACCTTGCCTTCAAGTTGAGAATCCGTATTCAGTTTATCGTGTGATGTTGTTACCAATAAACGTGTTTAGATTGAGCTGATAGATGTGCCACCTTGCCTTCAAGTTGAAAATCTATACTCGTTTATCGTCTGATAGTCAAACCTTGCTCCGTTTTCTCATGCTCTGTTTTCTTGAGGAAATTGGATAGATTTTAATTAATTGGCATAGTTGTAGTTAGTAGTCTGCAAAACCAGAAAATACTCAGCTGCAACGTATATAGTTTTCGAGAAAGCCTTGTACCTCTACAGCTGAAACAAAAAGAAAGGATTTAGTTTAGTTTATTTTCCTTTGCAAGTACTTTTGTCAAGCACAACAAGGGAGCTTCCCCTCCTAATTTGAAGAGCACTCATTGCGTAGTGTGCATAGCTGTCCGTACCAACTCTTACTCCAGAGGTACTAGTTGTTACGCCAACAATAAGGAAAAAGAGGGTAAGATAAAATATGATGTTTTTAATTTCTTTTATTAAAGAGAATATTTATGAGGTAAATTAGTATGTGAGGAATAGAGTCTTTTACTAAAATTATTTAGTAACTATAAGTGTACTTTAGAGGGAATAGATATTTAATAAATAGTTAATAAAGTAAAGAAAGTAAATTAAGTTTAAAAGAAAATGTGAATTATATTTAATTTTAAAATATGATTAGTAAATTTTTAATGAAGAAAAATATGTTAAGTATGAGAACCATAAAGGAGGACAAAGTTAAAGAATTGGATATGAAAATTGGAGATATTTTATAACACTTGATCTATATATAGAGATGTAGATTAAAACTGACCTATGCATAATAGGTATCGTGAATCAAATTGAGGATTTTATAAAAGATAAATAAATGATAAATCGTACCTTACCTTATTAAAGATTAGGTCTAGTGGTGACATTTTTCTCATGCATCTTGGTTTATCAATTATGTAAGGAGAACTTTGGAACTCTCTCTCACTTAGTTGATTTTGTGTTCTATTTGTATATGAATGTATACATTCTTAACTCTTTTATAGTACTATTTTATTATTGATAAAACCCTATGAATCTTTGAGTTTATAGGTAAACTTTTTGGTTATAATTGCATAGGCATGTGTGTATTCTAACAGGACTAGGACTATTTTCATGAAGCTTTGTGTAATTGGTTGTGTTTGTAAGTGTACTTGTGTAATATTTGAGAGGACATTGGAAGTAGAATTGTCTTATTTGTAATTGCTTGGGAGCGACTCATGATAGTGTGGGTATTACCTTAATTTCCTATGCAAGGATGATGCATTGGGAAATCTTGAAATTGTTACTTGTAGATTTATGTAACTTGTAAAAGAACTACAATATGTTCTTTATGATATAGAAATATGTAGTGAAAGATCATGACTATGAGACAGTGTGAATGCCCATGTGGCATCTTGTAACTATAGAGAACGTGTAGCCAATAAGGCACTGCCAGAAAAGCATTTCATTAAGCCAGTAAGGCACTTTTACGAGTGGTTTTTCATCCCTACAAGGGTTTTCCACTCATGAAAATCTCTGAGTTACGGTTTCTTTGTGGATGCACTTATGATTTTGCTATTTCCTTAATTTGTATTACAGTATTTGAACTTGCATGTAATCCTGAGATGATAACTCTTGCGTAAGCCTACATGGCTAAATTTAATGAAGGAATGACCTTGTTTTAATGTACATTGATTCATTGATGTATGTTTTTCCATTTGATTATAATGATGAAAGTAGTTTCAGGAACTTAAGGAAATAATGAGCACGTGTTTTTTCATGACGTTACATTTTACGCATTAGGAAGAAGGTCGTACGCACAAGAGAGAGTGAAGTTGTACGAATGACCGTACCATTTAGAACACAAGTTGTACCAAGTATCGAAGTTTGTAAAAGGCAAGTTGTACCAAGCATCGACCAGGGGAAAGTAAAGTCTAAGAAAAACAATGCAAAATTTGTATTTTTCAACTTTGTTAGCACTATTCAGAACTTGTGGAAAAATCATGAAAATGAGGCACACGCTGCCCCTCAACCCCGTTGGGAGCGCTGCCCCCAAACCCCCGCAAGGGGTGCTGCCCCTAGACCCCCGCAAGGGGTGTTGCCCCTTGACCCCTCTAGGGGCGTTGCCCCCAAACCCCCATCAGATTTATTGAAATTGCCAATTTGCAGTGCAACCAGCCATCACAGTGCAGTTGCAGGAGCAATTGGCTGCCGAGCAGACGAGAGTTGCAGCTCTCAAGGAGTTGGTGGAGAGTGATGGAGTATTGGGTGAGAGTGACAATCAGTTGGCAGAGGAGGATCAGCTAGTGGTGGAATAAAGATACACAGGTGGTTGATGTGCAGCAACTTTCAGCCGACAGGGAGAGTCAGTCACAGGGAAAAGAAAAGAAATTGGCTAGCACCAAGCAAGAACTCAAGTTAATATTAATAATCCATGTACTTATGTTATGTACGTGTCTTGTTAGTTAGTTGTCTCGGGAATTAAGTTCCTAACAAAGTAATTAGTTATAATGAAGGGATGTGACGGTTGGTACCTCAACCACCACCAGCGTACTGTATGTACTTGAGTCATGTAGTCGGGAAAGATGGCAGTTCTACTATGCTATGCTTTGTTCTGTCTGGAGACATTATGATGTAAATCGCGAATACTGAATTAAGCAATACATCTATGTTTTGTGCAATTTCCATGTGAAATTTCCATGTGATTATTATATGTTGTCAATATTATTTTATATTTCCGTTTACTTTGTACGTCATTGTACCCGTAGTGAGCAAACAAATGAGAACAACAAAGGAATATGGCATTAAACTTAAATAACTAGGTCTGATTTGAATAACCAGCAAACTGAAAACTCAAACCAGCAAGCTAGGAGATCACTAGAATGTTCATATCTCCTTCAATACTCATCCAAATGACTCCAAACCAAATGCAAATGGAACCTAGGAGAAGGGCAACCAAATACAAGGCAACAAACAGCTTCAAACAACCTTCAACTTTTATGCATGCATCCCAATGCAAATCTAGAAATGTTAAAATGCTCCTATCAAGGGCGACCTGCTCAAGAAAAATGGAGACTTCATAATAAAGCCTGAAACTTGGTGAAAAGGGGCACCCAAGGTAGGAAAGATGATAGCTTAAATACCCAGAACCAATAAAAATTCACACAAAGAGCTGTGAATGAAAATATGATTCAGCTATGCACAAACTAGCAACATTAAATCAGATTATACAACAACAATCTAAATTCGGAAATCAGAAATAAACTCAATCTGCACTCCTGGATGAAGCACAGTCTTCAGAATCCAGCTAAGTACTATCTTGCAAGTATGAAACTGAATGGATGGAGCTAGGAGGTGTGCATTCCTCGAAGCAAGAGCTCTGAATTCATTTCAACAACATTTCGATATAATCAACAATAATGGATACCAAATGATGGAGCAAAGGCCTACTTAAATAGACTTCCCGAGGTGACCTTTCAAATTCCACCTTTTCCCTCCAAAAGGGACGCCTAAGCATATTTGAAATAATTTAATTTTAAAATGCACTTCATTCTCCATCTTCCTAGGCGTCCAACATCACATTGGCAAATATTAAAACATTTAAAATGTTCAATTCCTTCATGAGGGTGTCCAAACTCAAGGCCCTCTTTTAAAACAACATTAAGTCATTAGACTAGGCCATGGGGCCCAAAAAGATAATAGATTATTAAAATGACTTAAATGATTTAATTTGCCAAAACTAGCCCCAAAGTGCCTTAGGCCAAAATTCACCAAATTTGCTCTGCTCGAAATAGAAACTGAACTGATTATTGAGCTGCTACCAAACATAGCACTGCCAAAAATAGCACTTACTAAAAATAGCATACTACTAAAAATAGTAAATGTCTCCAAACTCATTTTGAACACAAACCAGGCAGCCTTTGTGACTTATTAAAAATAGTAAGTGTCAGGAAAGGTTGTCAGATGGAAATGCATGTTACACCAAACTGAAGCTTTCTGAAAACCCAAAAAAACCCAGAAACCTTTCCTACATGCAAGGTATTTGACAAATATGCATGTCATTTTTATAACATGCATGTTACCTACCTTGAAGCTCTCCAAAAACCCAAAAAGCTCCACCAGACATGCATCAAAAACACTCATATGCAAACCTTCAAAATCTCATTTGAAACCTCCTACAAAATAGGAGACCCTAATTTGCACTTCTGATCAGCCTACGGATTTCCAGAAATAGGCTATCAATCACAAAAGAGCGTATGGCTAAAATGGGGACATTACAGAACAAGATGAATTTGTTTTGTTCTTTGTGCAAGCATCCTCTTAATACAAAGTAGAGTTTCACCGGTTTTTTGAACAAATAAAATAAATGGGTGGTTTGAGATAACTTTTTACTAGTAGAATTAAATAGGGTATATCATATATTTATTTCATTCTCTGTATTAGTACTAGGTTAGCTGGTGATATCAGTGCCTTTGTTTGGCACAATGTTACAAGACTCACCGATACTCGTCGAGTCTAGGCGAGTTGCGAGGCGGGTGACCCTAAATGAGTCCTAGAGACCCAACAACAGAGTACTCGTTGAACTCGCCAAACTCACCAAAACCGGTGAGTCTTGTGCCTCAGATTCGGCCATTTTAATTTTGCAATCTTTCATTTACAAATTTTTTAATTAAATGGTGTGCACCATGAAGGTTTGTGTGGTTTTGAAGGTCTTCATTTGGGCTTCCCTACGACCCCACGAGGGGTGCTACCCCTCGACCTCGCTGGGGGCACTGCCCCTTGATCCCGTTGGGGGCGCAACCCCCAAACCCCTGCAAGGGGTGCTGCCCCTTGACCCCGCTGGGGGCACTCCCCCAGACCCCCACAATGGGCCCTGCCCCTTGACCTCGCTAGGGGCGCTGTCCCTTGACCCCGCTAGGGGTGCTACCCCCAGACCCCCACGAGGGGCATTGCCCCTCAACCCCGTTGGGGTGTTTCCCCCAAACCCTCATCAAACTATAGGTCTAAGCATGTTATAGGCCAATGATGAATCATGATCATAAAACCTACAAAATACATATCCCTTGCTACAAATCTCTGCATCTTTCACAATAAAAGCCATAATCAAGGATTATCTTGTTTCATACATTAAACAAAAAAGGTACAGTCTTGAAGGCTACAATAAAATTTTAATAATAAATTCCTCACTTGAATATACACACCAATCATTGAGACGCAAGCAAATATCATGGCTACATCATCATCTAGGACCTATTGTAGACACTAGCACATGACTTGTCTTGATGTTGGGATGAGTAATGCAAGCTCTTCTTAGCCATAGACTTATATTTTTAGTTTTGATATTTGTTTTGATGCCATGGATTTCATATTCCATGAGTTTTGTATACATTTGACAATATTTATATATCTGAATGTGTTATTTCCTTTAGCTAAAATTTGCATTTATACTTATGTGATCGATGTATGTTTGTGTATGGGATCATAGTAATTTCTATTTGATGATGTTATTGTGTCTTTAAGGTTTATTTATTAAAGGGTGTATGAAACAAGTTTTAAATCCTTAAAAATCTCTGAATTTATTGGGTTTTTCTATTTGTTGAGTCTTTGCCAAGTCTGCACCGAGTCAGGACTCCGAGTCCGAGTCTGAGTCAAAAATTGGCTTGCCAAGTCCAAGGCGAGTCCGAGTCTTGTAACACTGGTTTGGCATATACAAGACATATTTATCCTCTTGCTTGGCATATGCAGGACAATTTAGTATCTCTTTCTGATTTCAGAATGCTGATTTTTTTTTGAGAAGCTACATATACCATTAAGGGCATGTTTCCATTTCATAAAATGTTCTGATTTTGAATATTCATCAATCTAGGTAAGTCATCTAGTAGAATCTACAGCCAAAAAGAATGTAACTCATAACTGACTATTACAGGAATTGGCAATTATTCTATATCAAAGTAAAGATAGTTTTAACTTTGTTTTGGCATGCTTAAATGTATATAAAAAGTATTCTTGCTTTCTGAGTTAAACATCTGGTTGTCTATTATTTACATGTTAGGAGAGGTTATGACATGTTTTGGACCAGTTAATATGTATAGAGTATTTCAAATTCAAATGAATTAAACAATGTATGTCTCTATTGGTAGCATCTCACACCACATTCTTTATTTTTGATGATTACAAAAATATTATATTTGATTACAATGACGTTACCATTATTATTTGGAAGGCTTTGATAAACATTTTCAGATGATAAGCTTCCATGGATTTAAATCTTCATATTTCATTCATTCGTGTGTTCATAATTCAAATTTCATTATATCCTTTTTGTGTTAAGTAAATGCATGTTCTATCTTTTAATTCTATAGAATATACACCAAGTAAATGCATTGGAAAAAGGATTTCCTTTTGGTCTGAGGTAAATAACTGAATGAGTTCGTTGAATATAATACGAGGGCTCCAATTTTGAAACCTAAGCTATGTCCTTCCTGCACTTTTAGACAAGATTTCCCCTTTCTGTCTCTAGGATCCCCTTTGGGGCATATGCTCTTGGTGAAATCAGAAAAAAGTTTCATGGAGTGTCTTTAATTGACTCTTTGCAGCCAGAGGACTTGTCTGCTTGGATTCCAATAACTGGTGCTTATCAAATAGTGGCTATTGGCACACAGGTAAGTTTACTAAGTTTTAGAACTTTACTTTTCTATGATCTTTGCTTTGGTTTCTATGAATGAGAAATATCTGCAGACATTGTGGATTCTTTATCTTCTAGATCTCATCACTTTCTTTGGCATTGAAATTGGAGTGAGGCTACTGTAGAATGTGGCCAAATATTTATTTATTGGGAGTTTCTCTTAGAAATTTTCTTAGGTTGTGAGATTTGATAGGTTATTGCGAAAAAGAGGTGACTGATTTGATTGCAGCCTAAAGTTCACCGCATTATATTTTGAGTAGCATCCCTTGTTAACAAATCTAGCTCATCTAGGATCAATTTGGTGAAGTGGCTTTGGAAACTGAACCAAAAGTTCATTAAGACTGAATGATTTGCTTTACTCTTGTAAATAGACTTCAAACTTATATAATAAGGTAACCACAGTTAACTAGGTACAACTTTGCAGGAGCTTAACGGCTATATTTTTCGTTGGTTTTGAAGGGTGTTTATACTAAAATTGTGCAATTTTCCTACTGTTAATGGTCTTGTTGATCATGCATGACTGGAATAATGAGAATTTTCTAGTTTTGATTGACCATGTGGATTGCTTTTCTCATATATTCCTCTGTCAAAAGTATGTTAAATTTTTTCAGTTAAATGATTCCATGCAGGTATAAGATGAATGTTTCAGTTAGCTATCTATAAATATACATAGGCTTCAAAAAGTACCAGTGAGTGTTTTCTTGTAATGTTATCTGTTTTGCTGGCAACAATAGGAATGTGATTATCCACCAAGGCCGCCATTTACAGACTGTGGAAAGGATTGGCTTGAGACTCTTAGGTACATGGATTTAAAGAATATGGTCTATATAGAATATAACCTTCTATCACATAGAAAAATAGCACAGTCAGAGATTTAGAAATGAAGCTCTGTTAACTCTAGAAAGTGTGTTGAAACTAAAAGTTGTAGTTCCTGACAGGAAACATGTCGGCAGACAATATCGAGTAATTCGTCATACTTCAAGAGGTCAGATGCGGCTGACTATTTTTGTACGTGATGATGCAGAGGTACCAATGGATTTTATTGAAACTAACTTCCTGACCTTTAACATCGTATAATGTGCTTGAAGATTCTAATCAATTTATTCATTGGCACTGGGCAGAAAGCAATATCTGATGTAGATAGTGGAAGCGAAGCTACTGGTGTTGGGAATGTCATGGCAAATAAAGGAGGTGTTTGCATTGCTTTCAAGGTCCATACAAATCAGAATTGCATTCTCTTAATGAAAATCTAAAAGAGTTGAGCATATCTGGATGCATGATTTTTATGAAAATTAACAATTGGTTCAAACTTCAAATTGTCTCAGCAGTTCTGGGATACGGGGCTATGCTTTGTAAACTGCCATTTTGCTGCTCATGATGGCCAGTGTGAAATTCGGAATAGCAACTATAGAGGTAGGGGTGTTCATAAGGAGATATTAGATATTGAGATATGTAACAATTTTTTTAATAACCTCTCCCATCTTATACACATATATGTCGATGCTTTCCATGCTTTTATCTTTTCCTTGATTTGATCTAGAAAAACATACGTATAATAATTTTGATATTTTGTAACATATATTTATCTATCAGCATCTTTTGATGCATGCAAGTAAACGTTTTAGTTTATGGATCACATTTTCCACAATCCTGTCAATTAGGATTACAAGTTAAACTTTTATTTTATACACAGTCTAGGTTCCAGCTCTTTGTTGCCATACAGCAGTGACATTAATTTCAGCCAAAGAAACCTCCTTCTGAGTGTGAGATAAAAGAGGAATACTTCTTTCATTTTCTAGCACATATGTTCTGCTATATCCATATTGAACTGTGATGTAAGAGGAGTTGAACAAATAATCTTCCTAGTATAGAAAAGCGTGATATTTGAGAGGATGTGGGTTTTGAAGAAATTACTTGGGTACCACAGAGAGGAATGTGTCAGTGTAATGTATACACCATGTTGTTTAAGTATACTTAGTAGCTAGCTTTCTCTTAAGAAATTGTAGTTTCTTTCTTATTTTATGTTATTAGGTAATTAGAAAAAATGCATATTGTACAAGCAAGCCAATAAGGAAAAACCATGAAAGTGGAATACTTAGATTCAAGGATGATCCAACTTGGCCAATAGGATTATCTTTAGAAATAATTTAAATTAAAGCTTTCTTACTCAGAAGAAGATATGAAAGGATGGAGAAATATGAGATTATATGTTATGTAAGTTATGTGGGACAGTAAGTCCATTAGTGGAGCTTATAAGTCCATTAGTGGAGCTTATGAGAGGAGATTGAATAAAGTAATCTTATTATGCCAAAGTTGAGTCCGGTGTTCTCTTAATAGTAATTTTTAGCATTTGAATTCATATTTATAGATTATGCTTTATTTTTTTATATGGACTCTTTGCAGTAGATATAATCCTCGCTGTTTTTTAAGCAGGTTGTATGAATTGTGGATTCCCACATCTTCTCACATAATTCAGGCATAAATCAGTATGGTGTTTGGAATCTAGTTTGGAAAGGATGCACAGGATACAAGAAGCAATTCATTCTTTTGAATAAAACTACATTTTTTTTCTGCATAGTCTCATAATATGAACATGTTGTTCAAGTGTTTACTACATAAAATATGTTCAATGACAACAAAGAAACTATAAGTGGTTGTACATTTTTTTTCACAGATTTCACAAATTTGATAATGCCAATATCAAACCGACTAGATACCTTTGTGATTAGGTAGCTAATACCAATATGATGTACAGACCAATATACATGTAACTAGAATATACTGACTTGATGTTACCTTGTAACCAATATGTAGTAACAAAACTCTTTACTAGATGTAGTCATAGAAGAGGAAATGAATATACGTAAGCTATTAAGTTCTCATAGCCAAAGAATTCAGATTAGTAGTATGACTTATTGTCTCCTACAACATCCTGAATATAAAATGAGCTCATTGGGGGAAAATGAATATTCTCGTTATCATTATTACACGTTGAGGTATCAAATGCAGCTGACTTTAGAACCTATGGATTTGCAAGCTTTTGTTAAGACTCACAAATACTATATGACATCCTCATGTTCAAGGTTAGTGTTATGAATTTTCCCTCTTGGATACCTGAAAAATGATGACAAAATACAAGAGAACCGTTCTTGACTATGATAGTACTTGTACACAAACCACACAATGATTAAACCCAACACCTCTAGAATGGAGGAAAATCATTGCTAAAGCACATCGAAAGATGGGAATCCCTTGATGCTCTTTGTGTAAGGCATCTCTAATTTGAGACTACAACTAATCTGTATTCTATGTGTAAGATAATCGCATGTTTTCTATAGATATCTTGTACACTCTCATATGATTTTTTCTGAACACACACTAATAGAAGGATTTCTATATAAAAGAAACATGTTTGAATCCTAGAATTGGTTTCTTTTTTGATTGATTATATCTTAATACAGTGTGAATGAAAATTGGTTCATTTTTGTTAACAGATATAGCTGGGCAGCTGCAAATAGGACTGCAAAGCATGGACATCTTGAATCAGTTTCACCATGTCTTCTGGATTGGAGACTTGAATTATCGACTTGACTTTGGGAAGCATGAAGAAAAGCCATTGACACCACAGTAAGTTAACAGTAATAACTATCATTATAATGCTTGGTTTAAAATGCTCCCATGGTTCTAAAAAGATTACTGGTTGTTTGCATGCATATAATTTATAAATCCAACAGATATACCTTATCACTATTTGTGCAGAAGAAGATTTTGGAGCAAAACAGTCAAGCAGATCCTTGATGGAGGATATAAAGAGTTGCTTCAGTATGATGAGGTACCGTAAGTGTAACAATATTTTATAGCCTTGGCACAAATGCTTATTTATATGTTTTTGTGATGAGAAATAAATCTAAATGCAGTAGAAAATTCTTTAAAATGTTGGCATGCCATTAGCTGCAAAGGGAAAAGGCATCATCAAGAGTTCTCCATGGTTTCAAGGAGGGTGTTATCCAGTTTCCCCCAACTTATAAGGTAAGCATATAGAACAGCTAAATGGTTTATCAATGCCATTCATTCTGCTCCACAAAGTACTTTTTTCAAGCATTAAGGGATTTAGGTTTTCC
The DNA here is from genome assembly GCA_007258455.2 of Sequoia sempervirens. Classification (NCBI taxonomy): domain Eukaryota; kingdom Viridiplantae; phylum Streptophyta; class Pinopsida; order Cupressales; family Cupressaceae; genus Sequoia; species Sequoia sempervirens. The sequence goes on from VDFB02262879.1 coordinate 130,738, forward strand.
AATAAGGTTTGTAAAAATGAAAGATAATATTTCATATGTCAAGTACAAAGAATTGTTATCTGTGTTTATTCTTCTTGTATGCTGAGTGATCAAAAGATTTAAATATACCATCTGAAAAAACTATATGTTGAATTCTCATTCCTTTGTTGACAAAGATGCAAAGGGAGTCCTCACAAATGTATGATCAAAAGCGAATGCCAGCATGGTGTGATCGTGTTCTTTGGCGGACACTGCAGGGATGCCACACAGACCTTCTATCTTATACATATTCACCACAGATTGTAACAAGGTCATACTCAATGTTCTGCTTTAATATTTCCTTGTAACTTCTGGGATGTGATGGCTTGGCTAAATGATAACTGGCATTTAATCTTATATGAAAATTTGTTCATGTTGCTGTACAGTTTAGTACTCTGTAATGAATGATTATTAAATAAGTAGAATTTTCTTGTTGAATTCATCTTGAAGTGTCTCTAATTAGTACACAATAATACCATCAATACTTGAGCCAGGAATTAATGACAGTAGAGGCTCCTCAACTTTTTTGAGTAATGTGTTGCAATTTTCCCATGTTATATCCATATGAAAAATTTAGAGACTAAAATTAGAGACTGAAAGGTTCTCATTTCTGTAATAGATAGCTCTTTTCTTATTTCAGCTCAATTTAGTTACATTGAAGCTAGGTAATACACGTGTAATGTAACTAAAGAAGGAAACTCTACACACTGATACTCATGATAGGGTGGGGGCAACTGCATGCCAAAAAGGATTGATTGCTCAAAGTGGGAAAGAAATGTACCCTCAATCGGGATTGATATATAATAAGATAGATTCATGATTTCTTTGAGAGGGGCTGCCCCTACCTATAGAAAGACAAAACTAGAGAACTAAACTGTAGGCCAACATGGTAAACAAGCACACAGTATGACTTGACTGGGTATATGTCCAACCAACATAACAAGGAGTTATACTATCACAATGGGCTCAGATTCTAATCATGGCAAAATATGAGCTTACATGACAAAATTGCTGAATACAATAAATTTATAAAAGTGTTTTGTCTGCTTGTGACAACAATTGCATGTGATTCAGCATGTCTAGATTTCCAAAAAAATAAAATTGTTTGGATATTTTTCAAAGTCTTAGCTTGGGTCCTCAAGGTTTTGGTATCAATGCCATCAAAGAAGCTTCACTCTTGTATGGCCATTTATTTAAGGTCCTTGCATTAAATAAATAATACTTTATTATTTTGTCCATTTCCAAAACTTACAAGAGGTGTTTTTAATTCTTCTCATTTGGAAGTTCATTGGATGATGTTTGCACAAATTGATGCCAAATGTTATTGATAAAATGACAGAGTGCACATTGTAGAGGATACATTTTTGACATAAAATATGAGCATTGAATTGAACTCTTCAAATCATGTATTGAATGAGTCATAAATTCGCAATAGATGATGCTTCATAGAATGTGCTTTTGTGGTTCTCAAATCTAACATTTCAACATTGGCTCATTTAAAGAGTTTACTTGGTCTCTTTTTCCATTACGATACATATTATCTTTTCCAAATAGCTTGTACACTTTAGATATTGCAGGACATCTAAAAGAAATCAAATAGAGATTGGAAGCATATCCACTCAGATCTATCAACCTCTAAAATCTTTTTGTAGTTGACTCTATGTGGACAATTATATTATGTATTACCTTTCCACATCTTTGCATATTCACAGTACATAATATTGCATGGCGTATGGCTGTCATACTTCAAAGATGGTGAAGGTGCTACATGTGTTCCCCATAACTGTCACTCAGTGTGGTGGGATAATGAATATTTAAGAAACATTGTTTGGATTTGTGTATCAAATATGAGTGCAATATATCTTGATATTTTTATTGAATGAGAATATGCTTTACTTCCTTTTAGAGTGCTTTACCAGCAATAAATTTCCTAGCCCGCACTGTGTACATATTGGAAAGTGGATGGCATCTACAGATTGTTGGAGACAATAATCGCTGGTTGTTGTGTGCCCAATGCATCCAGAACAATTTGTTCCATCTGTGCATATATAATAAAAAAGAAATGTTAACCACATGTGTATGCTTAATGAGATGTGCAAGGCATGCAATTATAAATGAAACAAATCCATCAATGTAAGATTTATCGAATGTTGTTCCCTTTCTCTTGTTCCCTTTCTCTGAATTGAATAATGTCTATGTGCAGCGACCACAAACCTGTTAGTGCAACATTTGGATTAACTGCTTATGCTCTTCCTTCGTCAAAGTCAGGAGCCTTAAATGATTCTGATGACAAAAGATGGCATGTTCGAGTACGAATTTCTTTCATATTCTCCATTTTTAGAATTGTGCAAGGATTTTTCCATTTTAGCATAGAATAAAACATAAAATTTACAAATTATTAAGCATATGAGCAAGGAAATTTTGTCATGGTAGAAAGATAACAATCTCAATGTCAGTCTCATATGTTTTTGGAAAGGGAAGTACACATTGTTTTATGATGTATGTAATAGTTAACATCATAAATTAGACATTGAGGACATTACAATAAGTAGTTTCAAACATTTTTTTGAAAATCATTAAAACATCTACAAACACTTTAGAGACTTCTAAATCATGCTTGTGGCCTGCAAGTCACCATAGAGACCTGCATTTCACTTTGGAGGGCCATTAAGCATGGTCGTGTTCTATTATATTATTTTCAAAGACTGATTGCTCATATCCCTTCATTAGATTTTCCACTGTCCTTTGGTCAACTCACATTTAGAACTTGCACCCAAACAAACTAGGAACTAACAAAATAATTTTAAATGTGACAAGCACAAATCCCAAGGAACATGACATAAATTGACCAAACAAAGATGCATCGATTGGCCTAGTGAGCACTCAAAAACATACAACCAATAGGAAGTCCAATCCAATAAATCAAATTGATAAAAAACATCTTATGATAGAATTCATACAATAATAAAATACACATTCCCCAAAACACGTGACTGAAATTCACCAATCAATTATGTGTCAAATAACATACACAACACTCATGTACTCAATTTCATTACAAGTTAACTAGCCTATTATCAAAATGGTGTTCTTATTCATTCCGAGACTAACTTGCAAACTAGGGTTTAGGATTTCTTTTTCCTAAATTTAGTTAAACTCTAGGGTTTATTCCTACTTCTGATAATCTGAGTTTACACACTTGAAATTAGTCTTTAACTAATGCCAAACCCCCTAAATAATACTCAAACTTAGTTCCCATTGTTCATTTATGAGTTGAGTTCATTGGCCTTTCATTTTCTCCAATCTAGAAGCTTTTATTGTTCACAAAACTTCTGTATAGGTTTCAATGACTTACAAATCTGATTTATTTACCTTTGTTTGTTTCTCATCACTAAATAATACAAGTATTCACATTCAAGATTCTTAAAGGACAAGATCCTATCTTGCTTTCATTTTCCATGTTGAATTTTATGCTTCCTTGTGTACTTAGTTCTTCAGCCTTTAACTCTATTGAATTTCTCTTTCTTCCAATATGTAAAGTTAATTCAATAATCCAATATGTGAAACATGATTTTGAAATTCACCTCACACCTTTCTTATGTTGAGTACTAAATAATGCAACTGTAATATCCCACTTGCTTGTCCAACGAAATCAATGTAATAGATTATAATTAAATGCTGTCAACCTCCTTAATAAATCAGATTACATATAAACAAAGGCAGATAATGATAAATGATCATAAAGAGCAGCGATCATACCCAAGGCAGGTCGGCAATCTCAAGCAAGGAATAATGTTAATAAATGAATTATTCCTAACAACGATTTCCCTAAGCAAAATTAAAAAGGTTGCAGCATTTTATTTTAGGGAATGATTATAATGAAAGGTGGTGATTAACAAGAGAGATGTCTTTCTAATTGACATCTCTTCCCTAAGAGACATAACCTTCCAAATCAGATGCCAATGGTATAAAGATGTAAGGAATGGAGAGAGAAAAAAACATTGATCAGTTGGATATTCATACAGCATAATCATCAGGTATCTAGCACTCCTTGGGAGCCTTGGATCAGGTTGTACAGGCTGCATAAATCAGTGACAAAAATCAGACACCCAGCCAAGAAACCAATCACATAAAGGCAAGGTCATATTCTGAAACAGCAATCTGCATTAAGGCATCCATTCATTCCATTTTAGTGTATGAATTTAGAGAATTAAATCAGAAACTGCACTCCTTTGATGCCACAATTCTATGACATCCTTAATCGTATGGTGATAGTGCATCTCAGGAGAAATAGCGATTAGTGTCATTATCAACTTTCAAGTTTGAAATTGATTCTCAATCTAGATTTCCATTACTGAATTTATAGCAGAAATTGGGTCATTGTTCTATCACAATATCTATTATTATTCATATATATATATATATAGTTTACATACTCGGAATCAGAGAGTACTCGGCAAGCCCAAAAATTTTGACTTGGGAAAAACTCGGCAAATACTCGACAAATACTCGGAAAATACTCGGCAAATGTGTGTGGATATTTATGTATGTGTATACTCAGGATGGCACTGTGCACACATACATATCTATAAACATACACAGGATGCCAAGTTTGCTTGCATATACACACATAGACATATTTATACACACACAAACATGCCAAGTTTGTGGGTTTTTTGCGAGCTACTAGCGATTACTCGATAATTTGACAGGAGAAAATCCATCTGCATACTACCCGCAAGTAAAAGCAGAAATTACTCAACATGCAATTTTTTTGGAGATTACTCGGCTACTCGGAGAGTATGTAAACTATATATATATATATATATATATATATCAGACTTTCATAAATAGAAGATAGAATTACTCATTTGACATATCTTGATATCCTAAGCACTATATATAAAAGCGAAATTTATCATAATTCTACAAGGGACATTACAGCAACCCTCCACTTTGCTTCTTCTCCAAGTTACGTTGTTTTTTTTTTCTGTTTTTTCTGGGTAAGTTGCAGCTGGGCTGCATCATAATATTAATCAAAAAGTAAAATCTACATGGTTCCATTACAAACTAGGCTCACTGAGCCTAGGTTCTATATTTTTCCTCCGAAGGTAGAAAAAATCCGGGGTTCAACTATGCCAAACCTAACTAATTATGGCATCTATTATCTATTACTTTAGTTAACTTCCTAAGGACAAATCCATGATTGAATCATGATGTTTGGCAGTTAGCTCCATACTTTGTATGGGATCAAAGGTGTATGTTGAATGTTACTTCATTTTTCTTTCTCTTCCTTTGCACCAATGTCCAATTACCCTTATCTAGTTTTCCATTCATTTTTGCATTCGTCTTCTCTGTGGAATAAACTCCCCTTCCAAGGGACACAATTTATTAAACCTTTGTTAGATTTTCCAGTTCATCATTCTTGTTGTGGTCCTTTACAACAAACACACAATCCAACCCTAAGAGAGGTGAACTGTCCGCAAACCTTGATGTGGCACGACCTGACTTAACCTCATGGAATTTATCCCCATTTGATTTCTCTTCAGCATGCTGGTCATTAGCTTCCTGACAAGGGATGGTATGTTCTTCCATTGAGTAGTGGTGACGGGAGGCATCTTTCCTGTTGTACCCCAAAATTAAAATTTTTGTTACACATAGACATTTTGAAGAAATGAGTAAAACTCTTGTTAAATCAGTCAAAAAGGTCAAAATTTGGGTGTGCATGTCTTGCATGAGGGGTTAAAACGATTTTTTTTCAAAATCTGACGATCTGGGTCTGCTCAGAGAAGCTTAATCTACAAAACCCAAATCTCAGTTTTTCATCCCTACTTTTTAGGAAATTTGCTATTTTTAGAAATTTATTTTTCTGGTTTTCTTTGGAAACGGATACTGGAAAAAGTTTCTAAAAATAGAAATTTGGTCCGATAAGGTTCAAACTAATTTTGATTGGCTCAAAATACGTCCATATCAGGCTGGTGCAGTCAGAATCTCAAAATAATCATTTTTTCCCTACTGGGTCTATTTTGCTTTTTCAGAAGCATAACAGGAGCTCCGAGGTCATTAATGGAGGTCATTTAGCTGCCAGGCGTCAGATTCAATACTCAAAGCATTCAACAGAAGGCGAGTTGGTGAGCAATCACGAAGAACGGAGAAGAAAGTGAAAAATTGTGAAAATTTTCTAACACTGGTTGACTTGGGCGCCCCAGGAGAGAATAGGTGCCCATCTTTTTAGGGCACTAAAAGTTGAAATTAGGGTTTACGCTTCCAATCAAAGTTGCTCAGTTCTCTGCCAGCTCTGCAACGAATCCAGCGGTGTAGTCATCAGATTATCCAGTCATCCGGGATTCGAGGCTGAACAAGGAGGATTCACACAAAAGTCAGAATGAAGAACATGAAAATTATCAAAAATTGACTAAGTCTGGGAACTTTGGGCGCCCCTGGTGAAGAAGGGCGCCCAGCTTTTTGAAGCACCTAACTCAACAGTTAGGGTTTGTGAATGTGCTCGATCTCTTCAGTATTCAGCCAGCTCCGCAACGCCTATCTCCATCAGATCATCCGACTGCCCAATCTCCAGTAGATTCAGAGCAAAGGTGAATATACAAAATGAAGGTTTCAAACTCTTAAGGATGGAAATAAAAAATGGCTAAGTCTGAAGGTTTTTGGCGCCCCAAGAGAGAAAAGGCGCCCAAGATTTCAAAGGGAAAAACAGATGAATTTGCATATGTGGATCTAACATGATTTCTTCACAGTTTATCAGGCTCTCCAACAAGATATCCACCACGTCAATCGGAGGTTGCAGTCGCCAGATATGAGAGGCTGAACATAGGGTTAAACAAGAGTGAAGTTTCAGAATTCAGAAGCAAGGTGAAAATTTATGAAAAATGACCAAGTATAGTGAACTTGGGCGCCCCAGCCAAGAAGAGCGCCCAAGCTTTTGAAGGTTTAAAACTCACTGTTTGATGAAGTCTCTCCCAGAAGACCTCTCTTAAGATCTTCTCATCTTCGCATCGAGCATAATCATCAGTCAATCTGAGGCCCGGATCACCAAATTCGACATGATCATTTGTAGAAGAGGAGTTAATGAAGAAATTGAAGATCATGAAAAATGGCTAACTCTGGACAAAATGGGCGCCCCTGGAGGAAAAAGGCTTCCATAAATTCAAAGGTCGAAATGAAGTTTTTAGCCAGAGACACCTCCAGAACAATCTTCTCAGAAAGGGTCAGGCTCCACGATGAATCCTTCAGCTCGCTCATCAGATTAGTCTACAAGCCAGAAATCGAGGGCAAAGTAGGGGGTCAAAATCGTGAAAAGTTGAAAAAATCAAAAAATGACTAACATTGCTTGAAATGGGTGCCCCTAGCCAAGAAGGGCACCCAACTTCTCATGCCTTAGAGAAATTTGCAAAATTTTCAAGAAATTTCAAAATTACAAGGAGATGGGCATCCAAGTTAAATGATCAGAGATTTTTAGGGTTTTAAAAATAAAAGCAAAAAGAAAGCAAACCTATTTCAAAACCCTAAGTCTATTTAACACCTCTCTTTCATGTAATTTTCATTATTTTTGCAGGTAGCATTCAAAGGAGAAAGTTGGAGCAGCAAGTTGAAGAATTTTTATGATTCAAGAACTCAAGTTTGCTGGTTATTCATCAAATTTTTTAAGCCAGCAAGCATAAACCCTTGCTTTTTCATACTTTTTCATCCAAAAGATCAAATTTTTCAAGGAGAAGGCCAAGGTTTCCAAATTTTCAGCCATCTGGGTCTTTTCACCTCATTCTTCTAAAGAAATTTTCAAGAACTTCATCAAGTTGCAGCAGCTGCTTTTTATTTGCATGTCGGTGAAATCCTTAGTGCATTCAGTTTTCAATCATCTGGGCCCTCTCAAATCAATCCTCTGAAGAAAACCCATTTCACAACTTTTTTTAGAAAATTTCAAATCCTAGGGTTGGCTGCTTTTTCGATCAGCCATCAGATTTTTCAAATCTAATCAACTGGGTCCGTTTCTAATCATATTCTGAACAAAACCCAGGTGCCAGCTTTTTTCGTGAAAAATTGAAGAAATTAGGGTTTGTTTTTTTAGTATAAATTCAAAATTTTCAAAAACAGACGATCTGGGTTGTCTTGCAACAAAATTCTAAGCAAAACCCATATCTCAAAAAAAATTCCAAAAAAATTTGCCCGTTTGAGTCCAAAAAACCAGCATTCTAAAAATAGTAAGTTGCTCAAAACTTGTCTGGACCTAGGTGAGTTTACAGTCATTCTTCAAGGTTTCCAAAATAGAGTACACTCCCAATGTTTTCAAGACTGGATCAGCTCTCTATCATGATTACATCAAAACAGCTAAGACAGATTTGCATCACATCAAGCCGGTGTTTGATCTACACGCTTTGGAGAGAGAGGCAACACTTCAATCAGAAACCTGGGACACTCTGGACTCCTGGCAGCAACGTCTATTCCTATATCAGTTCAAAGTATTGAGTTCGTAATCGCTTGCATCAAGCATTACAACCCAGCTACAAAGGAGATTCAATCAGTTGATGGCAGATTGATTTGCAGTCTAAAGCTTGATATGATCGAGAAGTGTTTTTCTATTCCCCCTTGGCTTGAAAGTGTCACTATCTCAAAGGGTGAATGTGAGAGGATATGGGAAATGTATAATGAAAAATACAACAAGAAGATTGTACTGAAGTGAATGAAAGAAAAACATAAGACTCTGCCAAGTCACACTTCCATGATGTTAGCAAAATTTGAGAAAGCGGCCAATGAGGTCGAAGATTTCCTGAGATCTATTGCAGATGTTGAAGATATTCTAGAAAAGCGGTGTTTTGCTATTGATGGCCACATAGATGCATCGAACCGGGACATAATTTCTAACTTTCTAGCGGATGTGATCGAGCTTTAAAGCAACTTTCTTCTAGAAGCTTTCTTCCCGCTTTCTTTCTATTCTTGGAATAATTCTTATCCATTCTTTGAGAAGAGAAAGAAGATAAATGTAATAGTTGGCGTTTCCCGCTTTTTCTGCTTTTTTAGGTGTTAGACGTTATCTTCTTTCTAGATTTAGAAATAAAGCTTGCTTGCTGAGCAAGCCCTAGATTGTGAAAGCAAGGATATTTTAGGGTTCCCTACTCCTCTGCTTGTCTATAAATAAGAGCCTTTGCTCATTAGTTTTCTTTAACCATGCTAGTGATAAAAAAACGCTGAGCCTATTGTGCCTTCTATTTGTTATTCAAGTGTTGTTCAATTGTTTTGTGATAGCGAATTGTTGAGTCTCTTTTAGCCAACAAGGAGTTATTGTGATTGTTGTTTCTATTGTGTAAGAACAAGATCGCAAGCCTCTTTAGCTGCAATTTCTTGTTCCAGGCATGTTAGAAGTAAGTTTTGTTCCAGAAGTTTGAGTAATAAAATCATGAGCCTCCTTTGCCTTGATATAACATCTCAGATTTATGTTATTTGTGTTCTACTTTTATGATCTTGATTTCAGCTTACATTGAAGTGTGTAGATGTTTGTTGAGAAAGAGTTTATTGAAGTATTTTGTCAGAGAATCAACCTTGTTAATTTCTAGTTTCTCTTGCTCTACGTATTACTTGAGAAGTTAGAAACATCTTTAGTTTAAGTTAGTCGTAGTCGAAGTTCTTAAAACAGAAAATCTCAGCTGCAGCGTTTGTGTTTAATAAACCTTGTGCTCTAAGCTGATCAAAAAGATAGGCAACTTAGTTCTTAGTTTACTTTCTTTCAACACCATCAGCAAGAGGGAGCTTCCCCTCCTAATTTGAAGAGAAGTTTTACTGTACATAGCTGTCCGTTTCAAATACTCATTCCAGAGGTGCGAATTTAAACGCCAACATTTATGAAAGTGGTATGTTTTTCATTTTTCCTTTTGACACATTAGGCAGCAATGTGACCTATATTGAAGCATTTGTGGCATCGAAAAGAAATACCCTCAAAATCTAACAACAGGTTCCAACTTCCATCAGCAGTTTTGAGGGAAATCTTAGCTGGAAGATCCTTTGTAACATTGATCTCCACCAAGATGCAAGCATATGTTGTATGCAAATAATTTGATGAGCCCTCATCAACATCCAAAAATTTTCCCAGCGAGTTTCCCACAACTTCAAAACAAAAATCAAACCAATATTGAAGTGTGAGGTTTGGAAGTCTTACCTAGATTGGAATAGACGCTAAGGATTTGGTTGCCGGGTTGAAATAAGGATACCAAGGTTTCAGCATAAGCAAGTGTTCCTCGCAGCTCCATTGATAATCGCAAAGAATTGTGTGGTGATCCTAGATGCTGTAAAAAACCACCACGAAAAATCCCCATGCACAAGGATAAATTTGGAGATCATCTTCTAGAATAGGGCTCCATGTTTTTCTTATCCATATATTCAGCTTAGAGAGGCTCGGCCAAAGCTCTCTGAATCGCCCAATCAAGCCATTTTTTGCAAAAAGACTTCTTTCTTCGCTATTTTTTGTGCAATATCATCACCCAAATTCGTTATGGGGGACGAAGTGGTGCATCTGAGGGGTTGGGGCATCGGAGGGTGCCTAGCATATTCATCTTGCCTGTCTCTCCCATCTAATGACATTGCCCCCAAGCCCAAACCAAAATAAGGCTGAAAGCCATGCTAAATACATTCGCCACCTTGTTTGGGAATACACCATATTCTGCATCCATGAGTCTCACCACGGTTCATAGCCAAAGAAACCCTAACTTCAGCAGAGCAACGTGTCACGCCATGGCAGGAGCTTCTACTATTAGTCCAACTTTTTTATTTACAATTTTCTCAAAGTCACCTTTTAATAAGTACCAATTTGATTTAATTTTCTCTCCTATCTAATCCACTAATTTTGTAGATATAAAATTTATTCTATTTTTCAAGACTATCCACCATGAAAGAGTAGGCAATTCTAACTATTGAGTATCCAATAATTCTTTATTTTTTGTAATAGTTTTGCACTATCTTTTATTTTATTTTATTTAAAAAAAATCTTTAAGATTTTATCTTCTCCTTATTCTATTTTTTTATTTACTTAAATCTGCTATTATCTTTTATTTCAGTTTTATTTATTTGGAATGTTCAAAGAAATTATAATTTATATTTTAATTTAATGAAAATTTAAGAGATTGGGATATTATTTCATAAACCAAGACCAAGTGTTTTCCACTTCTTAATCCAAGCCTGCTTTCAACCTTCCCCACATAAATATTTTTCTATAATATTATCAAATAACATACCATCAATAGCACTTTTTTTATAGATAAAATTCTCATAATGAAACAATAAATGATTCAACTAAATATTTCATCACATTCAATCACACGATAAATATAAGCATAAAACTAATTATCGAATCCATACAATATCCATCAAATTAAATAATTATCGAACAACTATATTCTTCACTTGCAAATTATATCAAGATGGGTCAAAAACAATAAATCAAAGATGTCAACAATTCAGGATATTAATAAACATTATTTATCATAAGCAAAAAAAAAATAACAAATTGAAATAAACACATACCACAACAAAGACCAGACAAGACAAGTGGTGAAACCATTTGATTCAAGAAAACCCCAAATGTATTAAAGAAGATGGAAATTTAAAATCCTACAATGCTGATCTCTTGCCTCAATAAATCATAGAAGTTTTCAAGATAATAAGATAACTAAATACCACCTTAAAAAGGGAAGAATGGAGAACCTCTATTTTATAGAGGTGAAAAAAAGTTATGCATAACTCCAATCCTCAATATTTTTCCAGTTTCATTAATGTTTTCTTGTGTCCTATTTGTCATGACAATAGGTGTGCATGTAGATGTGTTCAAAGAAAGAGATTTACACTCCAATATTCCTTGTAACAAGTGCTGGGACACGCAAGAAAAGAGTTACAATCCAATATTCCTTGTTCCTTGTGAACAAGGAATATTGAGACACCTAAGAAAGGATTTACACTTGAAGGAGACTTAGGTAAAAGATGAGAAAGATGTAGGATAATCTAAGTTAAATAATACAAAGTAACAATAATCCTAGTCACCTTGCTTAAGCAAAAACGTCCTTAAATGTAGGAAAAATCTATATAAAAAAAGGACAAAAAAGGTTGAGTAGCATTTTCCATTGAAAATAAAAATACATCCTATGGCTTAGGACCTAATAACTAGGACTCTAATGAGCAAGGAAAGATTAATTCTAACATATTTAAATTTTCCTTAGTATGTTTATGCAGTCAAACTGCGCTGCTATAATGGAAGCTCTATTGGTTGCTTTAATGGAATATTTATGGGGTGGGAGATCCCATCAACCCCCATTAAGTCTGGAAAAAAAAATGGAGGAAATCAATTTCAGAATCATTGGGAAATTATTAAACAATGGGTTTGGAGTTAGACTTTGAAACTGAAATTTCTGCTATATTTAGAAACCATACTACTTGTCATTTATCTCTGTTTAAGAATTTTCAAATGTATTTATTGAAAAGATTTTTTGTTTTCCTCTTTGGGTAGAAAATACTTATGATTTTCAACTGGAAAAAATGCACTTGAATCAATAGGATGGAAAACTACTCTAGATGACTTATTGCATTAGACTGTCAATCAATAAAGGGAAATTATGAATCTTTAATGTTGGAGGAACAAGAGTAACCATTTCAACAATCAGCTTGCTATAAGAAAGTTCCATGCCTAATATGAATCTTCTTTAAAATATAGCACGTGACTGGTGACTTCTCTAATGTTAATTGATTACAATTAATTTATCATCTAACTATTATGATGAAAGAGTTTTGGAAGTAATAAGTTGAATCTGGACATGAGAGAGGTTGCGAGGAGTGCTATGTGGAATTTCATTCATGCAAGTCCTTGCCTGTAAGAGCTCTTAAAATCCAATGGTTTAAAGAAGATAGCATTGGAAAGAAGAAAACAAATCAATAAGCAAAGTAGTGGAGATTATATAGATTCTGGCATATATGTATTTTGTGGAGTCACTTGAGATCACGATTGGATTGCTTTTTCTTCATTAATTAGTTGTCTACATTTAATTTGCATTCTCCAAATATGTTTCTATTTTATTTATGTATCATTAATTTCTTTTAAGATCTCCTAGAGGACATCTAGAGACATAAAATAACTAATTAAGTTTGTAGGGAAAAAAATTACATCTCCTTGTGAGCTGTGCACTTTCATTGAGTAAATTAACAATGACTCCAGTGCTAAGTGAAGTGAAAACTACCATAGATGTGAATTGAAGAGTTAATAACTGTCGAATTCATTTGTAAAATGGGATGGTGTTTCTTAATACACATCCGTGCATGATTTTGATTTTGTTTTATAGTTCACATCATTGAGAGCAAAAAATCTGCGGGCTTCAGACATCAATGGCTTTTCAGACCCGTAAGTATTGGTTTCCTCTTTTCTACTCTTGATCTTTCAAATATGAATGATTTGATTGTTGGTTTTTTATTACGTCGGTGGGCTTGCATATTTTGTGTGAATAGATGATTCTATGAAATATAATTTAGTTGTTAGCTGTTCACTGACTGTTTTTATTTTTGTTTTCTTGAACAGATACATATCATTTATTGGACCAAATTTAGTTCAAAATTTCAGGTCTAAAGTGAAGTATCAAACCCTGAATCCTGTATGGAATCCCCTGAAGGTAATACCTCCAAGTTCCTAGCACATGTGCTACAAAGTAATCAAAATAATTGATTTTTGTTAAAATTTTCTTTATAAATATATACACTAACATTTTTCACCAAGTTTATTATGTTTACCATATTGGTTGAAGTTTCATGAGAAAATTCGTGGATCTATTTATTCAGATTGTTGCTTATGGAAATTCTTGAAGATTTTTTTGATATATATTGTGCAAAGATAATTCGTTGAATAACATTAACTGATTCTTAACATTTTCCCTTTTACATGTCACTTAGCTGATCATTTTGAGCTGACAGTCTAGTAATTTGAAGTGGGATGGAATTTTATTCCATTCTTACCTAAACTACTATATTGAGGTAGTCACTCCAGCTGCCACAAGGGCATTTACATGCTGAATAACTGGTGATGATGGCAGTAAAAAATGTTCCCTTTGGCAAGAAGAATGCATAATAAAGCCATTTTTCTTTTGGCATATGTAGATCATTATCAGTAAATATGCAATTTAAGTTGTTGACCATCATTAAGTTTATTCCACATGAAACACAAGATATGGACATTATTGGATCTTGACAATTTGGCTATCCTAGTAATATCTTCCAACATACGATTAGCTAGTTAAATATGTTAAAATGTAAGTCCATTATTTTAGGGACATTAGGAAGTTATTTTTTTGGGCTTTAAGGGTTGCTTTGAAGTTGGAATGGGCTAAAAAGGATGGCCCCCAGCATTTTTTTTGTTTGTAAAGTGAATATTGTATTAATAAAGATGAAAATTATAAAAGTGGATGACTAGGAAGTGCAAAACCTGTTGGCAACACAAGGGTAGACAACTGAGAGGGGGGGGTGAATCAGTTGTCACTGAATTTCAAACTTATTAAGCTTATTAATCCTTATTCTCAGATCTGATCAATATCAATGAAAGCATGAATCAACAACACATCAGAAACACACATAACACCAAGATTTTTTACGTGGAAACCCTATTAGGGGAAAAACCACGGTGGAGGTTAGTCCACAAGATTATACCCTGTTAAAAGTATAAGAATAAATGGGGAATGCACATGCATTCAGGCACACTGCTTAGAACTCACTACTCAATTACAAAGGAAGACACACTGTCTTATAGAAAGATTCGGATTACAACCATCCGGATTTTGAACCGAGAAAATAGCATCTGCTAATGCCTGATTACAGTTCCGGTTAAGCACATGAACACTTCTTCACTCTTCTTCACACTCTGCTCTGCCTTCAAATGATTTGGACATTATTCACACATCTCATACACAAGCACTTCTTCTAGCACTCTTCAATTTGAATAAACAATCGCTCTTATATATCCACAACATGAAATTACATCGCTACAAATCGGCCACAAAGAAATAATAAAATGAATACAAACTGTCGGCCCAAAACAATAGATAATTTTCAATGCGAATCAACCAAGGTCGGCCACAACATAGTGAAGACCCAAATCAACATCTCCAACACAAAACACTTCAATTAATTTCTCCTCGAAGACCCACAACACACTTCAACACCTTGTCGGCCAAGAACATGAAAAACATGAACACTCAAGAGAAAATCTCGGATCGCGAGCACAACGATCAACGCGAACGTGCAACACAAATAGAGCATGATCTAGAAACATCCACAAGCATCATGAATCACCAGAGAAGCATCTGTAGCAACTGAACTAACTGGAATCGCATCATCTTCAATCAACAACACCAACTGAAGCAACAAAAAAACTGTCAGAATGTAAATCTTCACAACTCAATCAAATCTTCACGCGGATCTCTGAAACTCAACGTTGATAAACTAGATATACTCAACAAGAAACCCCTTAGTCCACAACCTCTGATCAACAAACGTACAAAACTCACTGAAAGACAAAACATCACTTCACCACTGACAACCTGCAACTCATTTCATTACAATTTTCTCAATATCCTCGACATATACAGCTTCAAATGCACTAATGCTAATAGTGTTGACATCAATGCAAACCACATATCAGCAACACAACCACAACAACCAACAAAACCAAGCGGCATGAAAATTGTAGCAATTGTCAGTACATCAAGGTGTGCCAGCAGCAATGAGACATTGTACTAAGAAAGACAAAAGGGCTATTGTCACTATCCTAATATTACATTGTAAATAGCATTTCTTTTCCAAGACAAAAGATAGAACAAAATATCACCACTAACAGTAATCAGATTAGCTATACGATAGAATGATATATATATATATATATGGTTGACTATCGCTAATGAAGAGCCTATAGCATCAAAGGAGGGTCTTGCAAAGTGAATTTTTTAAGACATATCCAAATGTAAGTGGCTAGCAGTATTCATGGCTTTGTAGAAAAGGAAATCTATGAGAAAAGTGAGGGAAACTTTCCTCTTCAATGTCTTGTTACTTCAAGGAGGTAGAAGCCATGGTGTTGTGTTGGCACATAGAGGGACATTACAAAGTGGTACTCCTCATAGATGTATTGGTAGAACTTTCTCCTTTGATGGATTCCATCTTTGGGAATGGTGGGAGTTCAGATTTCTCTTGTATAATTTGAATGGTTCTTCTTGCATTCATTGACAAAATAAGAGAGTTTATTGCCTAAAGATTTTGTTGATGTCGGTCGATAATCACCATGGTCTATCATGCAATTATTCATAGATTCTATCCTTTCTTGTTGTTTGTCAGCTATATTAAGAAGCCTCACAAGCCTAGTTTCCATATAATATTCTGGAGACATTTTATTTTAAATGTTCTTGGTTTGAGTGTGAATTGCATCAACAATTCCATGTAAAATAGCAAGCAAGTTGGAGTTCATTTTTTAAAATTCCATAGGGTTTGGAGGATTAGAAAAAGTGTATAGGGAATCAAAGAGTTTGAGGGGAGCAACTTGGTTGTTGTAGTGGAAGCCCATGGAATAAATTGGTTATTGAATTTTACAATTGACAGATAGACTCAGAATTGAAGTGGAAGATACAAATGATTTAAATGGGCTCCCTTTGCTAGTATTGAGTCCATATCTAGTGAGAGTGGGGAAAGAGAGGATTTATCTCTATCAATAAAGGGTTGGAAGTTCTGAAAAGATGAGAACTTTTTGAGAAATATGTCTAAGGGTGATGGGCATATCTATCAAGAGATGGGGACTAGTAAAGTATGGGAGATGGGGATAGGTTCCTTCATGTCATTTAAAAAGAAAGATGGAGAGGTGTACTTGGAGATTGCCAAAAAAAAAACCATATATATATATATAGATTGTATAGGAATGAATTTGCACCCCATTGCAAATTCCTCTTTTAGACCCTCCACCTTAGAAAAATTAAATCTGACCATGTAATTCCACATCCTCATTCCGAACTCCATCCACTTGGCGCTTTTTTTTAGTGTCGATGGGGGAATTTTTGTTGGGGACGCACATACAATGCACTGCCATCCTAACAAAATTCCTTCCTCTGGAATTTGCAGAGGCATTACGTTCTCCATTGGCAACGAAACATAACACCCTTGCACCTTCTTACCAACCTTTGAATGGCTCTTTCCCTCCCAAACCTTCTTCAAATGTCTATCTTTCACTTTCAATCCATCTTTTTCACATTTCTACACACTTGCTCGATTTTGCTTCATGTTCTTGGCACTCTAGCTCCATATTCTTGCAATTCCAAGTTGCTAGCTGCACTATCAACCATTCCAACATCATAGCACTCTTCACATCCACCACAGAAGTTGCAAATTTGTGTCTTGTGAGACTGATTCCAGCATTGTTGAGGCTACATCGACTCTGCCACAATTGTAGACTTGCATTCCTCTCTCATCGGCCTTGAGTGCCTTTGGTCGAGGGTAGTATCGCTTTCTTACTATTACTTTGTTGTTGGATTTGAGTAGCATAGTGTTTCTCATAGCATTCGGTAATCTTCTTTCCAACATTTTTTATTTATCATATTTCTATCTCTCTATCTATCTGGCTGTCTGTGGAGGTGGAAACACCAAAACGGGGGTTTGACAACGGCAAGCCTTGAAACAACCCCAACATTTTCCCTTCTTGGTTGTGTGTAGATACTCATTCGTAAGGAGCTTGTTGGCAAACTAGACTCTTCATGAGTTGCATTCTCTCCCTTATCGTTCTTATCATTGCATATCATTTTTCTTGTTATTTCAGTTATTTTGTCATTTATTATTTCAGTTATTACTTTAAACCTCAAGTGCTAAGTTGTCAGTAGTTTTCTTGCACTTTTGACTGTTCTCTATCACTATCTATCCGTACGAACGCTAGCGCACCTATGAGATGCCAACGCGCCACACTGTTGTCCCTGATTTGTGTTCCTATCCTCTGGCAGAGAGTTGTCCGAGGTACAGTTTGGGTTCCATAAACTTGCTCGTTTAGCCCCACTAAAACTCTCGGATTAGCAGAGTGACAGAAGCACTGAGAGTGCTCTTCATTCTCTATTCCTAGCATCAAAGCACTTGTCCAACTTGAGGTAGATTAGGGCATCCTTCTGCTTTCGGCTCTTCGTGACCTAGAGCCTTGGTGTGGTTGGTCCCCCTCTTCTACATTTTGGTGAACCCGACGTGAACATCTATCCATTTCTTTGTGTTGAGACTTTTTCCCTCGCACTCAGTGACTATTGCAGACTCAAGTGTTGTGAGGTTTTATGAGCATCACAACCCAGTCTACGACCTCCGGGTACATTGTTAGAAGAAGTGTGCAAATTTACAAATGAAAAAGACGAAGGTCAATTCCGGATTTACTACTAGTTTTACCACAGGCTTTACAGACGAGATGGGTTTTGTTGACAAGACCACTTGTGCACCCACTCCTCCAATATCCCCTACAGCTTCATCTGTGGATGAGGATGATGTTGCACACATTCCCGCAGAAAACCTTTTGGCATTAGACAGGAGATTGCTAGACCTCGTGAATCACTTGGAGAAAGCACCGACTATAGCAAGAGCCGCTAGGCTTGTTAACAAGGTGAGATACATGTTAGGAAAGGATCAGACGGGCATAGAATTCTTACGCGGTCTTACCGATCTAACTGAAGCATACATCCCTTCGTATAACACTGGATTGGGTACTAACTGAGGAGTGGTGCTCAATGCCTATGAGAGACAGCTAGGTGTCTTGATGCCTACCACACCCGTATGCATGGCCGAAACAGACCCTTCAATTAGTGTTTTCTCTGCTCCTCAAACATCCCACACAATCATGGCGAGTAGAATACCCCTTGGTTTCAGCTTCACCCCTCCCACCACCCCTGGTGGTGGGGGCTCCGGTTGAATGAGTGGTGGCAGCTCTGGCGGAGGCCATGGTGGTGGCTTCGGCGGAGGCCACGTTGGTGGCTCCAGTGGTGGTTCCGGCGGTGGTCATGGCGGTGGCTTCAGAGGTGGCTTCAGAGGAGGTTCTAGTGGTGGTGGTTCTGGGGGAAGTTCCACTGGACCTTTGTCATCTTCAAATCCTATTTTGAATGCTCTCCTTCAAACTATGGGTCAAATGCAAAACCAGTTGGCGAATCTATCTCAGGCCTCTTCCCAACCTATCTTTTAGCCCTTCTTCCGACATAGTCCGTTGTCGGTGACAATTTTGAGCACCTCTTTCCCTCGAGGAATGGAAATTCCTAAGTTCGAAAAGTATGGTGGTAAAGGGGATCCGCAGACACACATATCCACTTTCAATGCGATGTGTACGGATTTCTTTCACCACGATGCTCTAATGGCTAAGTTTTTCCCTCGATCTCTCAAGGATATAGCACTCGAGTGGTATTGTTCCTTGCTTGATAATTCTATATTCTTATTCGACCAACTTGTCAATCAGTTTCTCTGACAATTCCATGCTAACATTGGTCTGAAGATGACCTTCTCAGATCTTGTTCGATGTAAGCAGGGAGAATACGAGAAGATAACCAATTTCATTGTGCGATACCAAGCGCTCTTTTCACAAATCTCGTACGCGTTGCCCGACTCGGACGTGTAGAAGGTATTCTTAGGCAACTTGCAGCGAGCCTGGCAGGAGAAATTTGCCTTAATGAAATATCCTTCTTTCACACATCTATGTGTTGTGTTGCGGGAGTACCAACAAACGATGGTTTAGTTCAGGGGATCTTCCTCGCACTCCTGTTCCAAAGGAAAATCTATAGTATCCATTTCAGGAAAAGGAAAGTCTATTGCAAATGTAGTCACTACGACTAATGATCACGGCCTCAGGCACAATAGAAAGCTTACGAAATTATCTGAATCTTATTCTTCTATTCTACAAAAGTTACCGAAGGATAAGATTATTACATTAGAAAATCCTCGACCCTTGAGGGAGCCTTATCCTGATTGGTATGATGGAAACACGTTTTTCCAGTACTAGCGTGTTCATGGGCATGATATTGAACGGTGCATGCACTTGCGTCATGAGATACAGGACCGCATCAACAACGGTACCATCCGCCTCGATGGAAAGAAGCAAAACAAAAATAAGTCAGTGGCAAAGGCAAATAGCAAGTTTTAGATTTATATGGACTCGTTTCTATCTCACTCTGCAAACTTGATTATTAACCTTTTTGATGCTTCTCCTAAAGCCTCGGCATACGTAAATGTGGTCTCATTTACTCCTACTCCTCCCCCCAACCTATGACTGGCTCACTAGATGTGATTTTCACCTCACAGGACTTTCCTTTGAATAACAAGCCCTCTCCCCTGCACATTTTGGCTCACATAAATGGAAACATTGTAATAGGAGTCCTTGTGGACCCCGCGATCCGAGTGAATGTTATTACAGAGGAGACCTTGTGGCTCAATTCATTAGATAGGGAGAAATATGAGAAAACAAAATCCATTATACGTACGCACAACGGCCTCTCTCACTCTGTATGGCTATATAACTCTTTCTGTCCTAGTAAGACCTAGGGCTGTGGATACAACTTTCGATGTCATTCCAGAATCTGATCTGTTCAGGGTGAAATTGGGCATCCTGTGGCTAGCTTCCATGAACGGTATTGTTTCCATTATTCACAAATTTCAAAAGTTCTCTCATGAAGGTGTTGTGCACATCGTGCATGACACTAGATATTAGCCATTGGTATCCCATGGGGGATATTCCTTGGATCATTTTTGGCTTGCCCCGATTGGTCCGCTTCCTCCTAGAACGGACCTACTTTACCAGAATTACATAAAGTACAAAATCGGGGGCAAAGGACAGCCAAAAGTGACTCCTCCTGTGGCACAGCAACAAGCTTCCTCCTCCTCTCAAAAGGGGAGAGGGAAGCCTTCTCGTGCCCAGGGGCCTTCTTCTTCCTCTATTGCTCTACCTGTCACTTCCTCTCATTCTGTTGCGGTGCCATTGACTTATGCTCCTATGCGCTTGCTAGGAAGTTTGATGGTGCCCACTTGGCAAAAGCCCAAGCGTCCAGCGTTCGAACTTTTCGTCTTACCCACGATGCCTCGGCCCATTTTGTACAGTAGGGGGAAGGGTCCCCATGGCGCATCTTCTATGTCTTGGCGCACTGAATGGGAAGAGGCCTGTTGTTGAGGCATTGGAGTCTACTCCCCCCGTTGTTGTCCCATCATCCTCTCAATCTCTTCCTCTTGCTCACATCCAGGAGTCCCTCCCTCCGCCGAAAACAGCCGTGATGGATACTTCGATGGTCGAACAGGAGTCTTTCGTCCCTTCTCAGCCTGCAGCCTCTAGCTCCCGGAGTCGTAGAAACTACCTTATGCATGAGCAGAAGTGTCAAAGGAAGGCTCTGGCCGTTGAGCAGGCCGCCTTGCAGAAGAAGGAAGAGGATTCAATAGCTCCTATTTCGACACCTCTTGTTGTGTCCTCTTTTGTCCTCTCTACTTCAGTTCCTTTAGCTTCAGTCTTTCTTCCGACTCTTGCTGCAAGCGTGAACGATCCTCACTCGAAGGGGTGCAAGTGTTTATTGCTCCTTTGGTTGAGCCACCCCTTTTGATGTCCCTCCCAGACATCTATCCATTCTCAAAACCCATGGACATGTCGAATACCTCAGTGGTGTCTTTTGCGGTTTTTCCTCTTCCTCCACGGCCTCTACTTCATCTATGGAGATTTCACATCCTACGATGAAGTGAAAGATGGAGGACGACCCCGCTTGCAATGGGGGTCAAAAGAAGGGTTCAGCTTCTTCAGAGGGTGGTTTTGCATTGGCTTGTGTCGTCCTAGTGACGGAGGAAGCCTCGATGTCCCTGGAGTTCATCACTGTTCTTGAGTCTTTCAGTGAGCCTAGTAGTGGATCTCGGGCACCGCCTCCTTGCCCGTTGAGTTGACACATGGCACCCCTATAAATTGCATGTTCAACTCTGTGGATGAGGTCCCGACCCTATCAGCAATTTTTGCGAAATCATCGATGTTTGCCCCACAAGAACTGAGTGTAGAAGACCTCGATGGGCCTTCTTCCTTGGCTTTTGTCGTAGGAGGGTCGAAGGGTTCCCCCCTTGATATTTCGCCCTTGCAAGCTCGTCCGCCCTCCCCTTACAATGATCTAGATTGGGAGATCGACAACCTCTTGGTTGATAAGGACTAGGGGGGCGCCTCTTCTTTATCTATAGATTAGATTGTGTGTGGGTGTATTATGTTCCTGCATGCTTGTGTTATGTGTTCCTGGATGACCTTTGTCACCCTCATAGGTGTTTGGACACTGGAGTGTTTTGTGTTGTAAAAATTCTTCTATTTGTCACATCATTCTTCTCTTTCTCGTGTATTGATTTTCGACAATTGGGAACAATGCAAAGTGTTGGGGGCATTTAGGCTTCCCTTCCATGTTGACCCATTTTTTAATTTTTATTTTGTCTTCATGTGCCTTCTTCACATGATATGATATAGTAGGGGGTTGATGATAGTTCATTTATATATATTATTATACTTATCTATTTATATTTATGAGCAACTTTGACCCCAAAATATCAGATCACCCCTGTCTCTTGTTCGTTATGTCATTGTCTCCCTTTCTTTTTATCTTTCTCTCTTCTTTGTTTGTTTGTGGTGTTGTGGTGTCTATGTGTTGTCCCTCACGTGTGCGACAACATTACCACGATTACATCTCGCTATGTTCCGTGGGCCACAACATCACTTTCTTTTTCATTCTTTCTTTTCTCTCCTTAGGATGTCACGTGCCTTTGTGTTCGACATGCACCATCCTGGGGGGGCTATCATGTCGCTTCGATTTTGAGAAAATTCATTCGATGGCCAACGAATCTTTTCTTGAAAATACCTTCAAAATATTTTTCAAAAATTGCATTCCTCAACAAGGACCCCTAGTGGGATATTTTTTCATTCATCATGGGTTCGTAAAGAAAGAATTTGAAAAACTCTCCTCCAAGGAGGGAGCACCTTCTCCTGCGAGCAAAGTTCTGACCTTCCCCTTGCGAGGGGGCTTTCTTCCTTTCGGATTCCTTGATGAAGTGAAAATATTTCAAAATGATTCCTTATGTTGAATTGATTTGCGAAAAACACTCTTGTACTTTCAAACAACATGTCCCTTGAGTGGACCCCTTTTCTTTTGAAGGGTTTCCAAGGGACCCCTTTAAAAGCTCTTCCTTCAATTGTTGACTGTCTGTGTGACTGTTTGCTTGCTTGCCTACATGGCTTTTTTGTCTTCTAACATGTTTTGTCTACAGATTAACATGTTGCTTTGTAGGTGCACCTATGCAACTGCTTTCTAATCTGACTCTACGAAGTCCCCTCACATTGGGCTTCCTTTAAGAGAGAGTACCTGGGGGCACCTTCTTTGCAAGTCTAAGGACCTGTGAAGCGCTTACATCCTGCGGGATTTGTCATTCGTTGGTCTATGGGCCTTCGGTGCACTTTGATCAAACCTCCTCAGGATAGAGTACCTGTGGAGCCATTTGCCCGCCTTGCGCTTTCAAGCTCGCCAAATTACGGTCTGCTTCCTTGACAGTTTAGGTATATTTTCTTGGAACTCTTTCGATCTACTTTACCGAACACTCATTGAAACTCATGTTCACTAAAGTGGGGGAAAAATGTATAGGAGTGAATTTGCACCCCCCTTGCAAATTCCCCTTTTACACCCTCCACCATAGAAAAATCAAATCCGACCATGTAATTCCACATCCTCATTCCGAACTCCATCCACTTGGCCCTTGTTTTTAGCGTTGGTGGGGGAATTTCTGTCAAGGACGCGCACGGACGTCTACGCGGCGTGTTGTCATCCTAACAAGATTCCTATCTCTGGAATCTGCAAAGGTGTTACATTCTCCATTGGCGACAAAACTTAACGCCCCTATGCCTTCCTGCCGACCTTTGAATGGATATTTCCCTCCCAAACCTTCTTCAAATGGCTATCTTTCACTTTCAATCCATCTCCACATTTCTACACACTTGCTCAATCTTGCTTCACGTTCTTGGCACTCTAGCTCCATATTCTTGCAATTCCAAGTTGTTAGCTGCACTATCAACCATTCCAACATCACAACATTTTTCACATCCACCATAGAAGCTACAACTTGGTGTCTTGCGAGACTTCCGACATTGTTGTGGCTATGTCGACCCTACCACAGTTGTAGACTTGCATTCCTCTCTCATTGGCCTTGAGTGCCTTTGGTCGAGGGTGGTATCGCTTTCTTACTATTACTTTGTTGTTGGATTTGAGTAGCATAGTGATTCTCGTAGCATTCGGTATTCTTCTTTCCAGCATTGTTTCTTTATCATATTTCTATCTCTCTATCTATCTGGCTGTCTGTGGAGGTGGAAACACCAAATCGAGGGTTTGACTATGGCAAGCCCCGAAACAGGCCCAACATTTTTCCCTTATTGGTTGTGTGTAGGTACTCGTTCATAGGGAGCTTGCTAGCGAACTTGACTCTTCGTGAGTTGCATTCTCTCCCTTCTCATTCTTATCATTTCATATCATATTATTTCAATTATTTTGTCATTTATTATTTCAGTTACTACTTTAAACCTCCACCGCTAAGTTGTTAGTATGTTTCTTGCACTTTTGACCGTTCTCTATCACTGTCTGTCTGTACGAACACTAGCACACCTGTGAGATGCCAGCACGCCACACTATGTCCCTGATCTGCGCTAGTGTCCTCTGGCAGAGAGTTGTCTGAGGTACAATTTGGGTTCCAAAAACCTGCTCGTTTAGCCCCACTAAAACTCTCAAGTTAGCAAAGTGACAGAAGCACCGAGAGTGCTCTTCATTCTCTATTCCTAGCATCAAAGCACTTTTCCAACTTGAGGTAGATTAGGGCAGCCTTCCGCTCTCAACTCTCCATGACCTAGAGCCTTGTTGTGGTTGGTCCCGCTCTTCTATATATATATATATATATATATAATTTATATTTAAAAATAAAATCATACAATGGATATTCAGTTTTAAATAATATTGAACACTGAAAATTTCAACATTTTATCATCACTGAAAATCATCATTATCATCACTATAATTCTTATTCATGGCTATGCATTATTTGAGTATTGTTACAAGAAATGCTTTGCAAACCGGTTGATTTCAAACATCTAGAGGATGGGATTGGGGAAATTGGTATGCCCTAATGTCTTTATAAACATTGACCTCATTAGAGTTGTAGCTAGGGCATACAATCCCAACACTAGGGATGTTGTTTGTAGCAAGGATGTTACTATGGTAACATTGGATAGAGATTATATTTGTGAGGTTTTCAATTTGGACAGGAATGTCCATTGATCTAGGGGCATTGACAAGAGAACATTAGAGATTAAGGGATAGCTACAAGGCGAAGTGGTTTCCTAGTTTCAGACCTAGGGGTTCGAACAGAGAAATTCAAAGGTTTGCTAGTGGTGATCTTGAACATTTTAATTATGATTTTTTGAGGATTACTTCCAGAAAACCTATTTTTCCCTATGTCAAGTATTGGGTTTAGATTGCAGAACCCAAATGCCAATGAACTTAATGGTGTTGGTTGTTGACATCTAGAGTAGAGATGTTAATAGGCCATATGACTATGTAGGATATGTTGCAAGGGAAATTTACAATGCATTGAGTTCTCTTGGCAAGGATTGCAGCATTGTTCATTTTAAATGGTGTATTTTACTTTATGCTTGAAGAAAAATATGGGCACCTCGGATGAAAATAAGGGCCTTTAATGAGCAAGGATTCATGCTCCTTATTCAAGAGTGGATGTACATTTCGGACAGCAATTGTGAGGTCTCCAATTATTGTATTTTTGAGTAATACTTTGTTAGAAGTATCCTCAAAAATTTAGGACAAGCTATTGATTGGGGATTGAAAGATGAAGTGAAAAGATTCTTGAGGCTCAAAGAGCTTCAACAAGAGCTAGGGTTTGATCATAATCAGGGAGACTGGTTCTTTCACTCATATTCTACATTCATCAAAGTTTATGGCTCCCCAATGACTCCCCTATCCTACCCAAGTCATTTCCAAACAAAATTGCATATCTGGAAATCATATGGCAATTGAATAAGGCAGAAAAAACCCACTTTAGGAACAACAAAAAGCATGCAATTCTTCCCTCCACCCTTATATTCTCAAACTTCATGGTGACAGCTAGAGAGGGGTTGGAATTGCTTTTGAACAAATTTCTGCCCTATAGGATGAAGGTTGATAAAATTAGAAAGCATGATCCTGAACATTTTATTCATAATGTCAGGACAAAGTATAAACTTGCTGCATTTTATACATGAGTTTGATCCTATTGAGGATCTTATCAAAAATTTCCCCTCAACTTCAAAAGCTACAAAAATAAGGGAGCAATGGGTTAAAATCCAAATGGTTGAGGAAAGAAGAAATGGAGCATATCCTTCTTACAAAGGAGCATACACAGAGATCCAGGATCCAATCCTAAGGATAATGACAGTGATTGATAATATAGCTAGTTTGTTGACAAATGTGCCACTTAAAGTCCCACAAAGAGATGAACCTACTCCTTCATCATCCTAGGTAGCAGAGCAACAAGTTTCTATGAAAATCACACCTTTGCAACAGGTGACTCCTTATGTTGGATCCTTGGTGGATTATCCTATTGCCCTCGATGAATTCCTAGAGGATCCAAATTGGTCCAAGTAATGTGCTCCCATCCAAGGGTTGTTGTTGAAAGACCATCCACTAAAAGGATGTTGATTAGTTTTGAGATTGGGGACCAAGTTGTTGATGATGTGATAGCATTGGATTGCTCTAAATTCCTAGAGGATGACCAATTCATTGCCACAAGGCAATTTAGGGATTTTATCCTTAAAAGCAAAAGTGAAGAGTTGCATCAAATATTGGAAGGCCAGAATCTCACTAAGGAAAAGAGAAGGAAGTTATTAGTGAATTCTAGGACAAAGTAAATACCAAGATGGAAAGCATGACACTTGAACAGGGTAGGGAACTTGTCAAGTGTGGTGGATGCTTATTATTGCTAGGTTGAGATATATCATCTGCAATTGCATTTGATGCAATCAAGAGGCAAGAGGGAAATAATACAGTGTTAGCATCAAAAGAGTAGCAGATACCCTTTAATTTTGATCAGGATTCAACCCTAGGCATGAAACCCTAGCCAAGGTTATTTAAGACACGTGTGAACTAGCTAGAAATTCAATTGTTAGAAGAATGGGTGACACAAGTGCCTTGCAAGCTGCAACATTGACTATGAATATGACCATGTTCATAGAAGCCAAAATTTGGAAATTAGAAGCAAACTTAAATAAGGTAAATGATCAGAATTCAAGGTTACAGGAACATTTGAATATTGTCTCTAGATTGCTACCACCTCCTCAGTCACGAGTGAATGAAAAATATGACCAAGAAAAGGTAGCCCTAAACGTAGAGATAAGTCAATTGAAGAGGGAGCTAAATGATAGGAAATAAACAGTATAGAAGACAAAGAAGTATAAAAGAGAAAAACTCTCAAAGATGGTTGACAATATTTATGGTCATAGGTTGTCATGTTTTGAGCCATTTAGAGGAGACATGGAATGGGCATAATGAATTCAAGTCTGCCCATGTTATTCATATTGTCTTGAAAAATAAACTTCTAGGTATTATTGATACTTGGAGTCCAAGAATACAAGTAATTGAAAAGATGGTGGTGAGGACAAATTTTGACTTGTATGCTCTAGGAGAATTAGAGATTATCTCTAATGTTTTAGAAACCATTGAGGATAACATGGTTATACATCAAAGCTTTCATATGGCATGGATAAATTTTTAGAAGATTTTGATGATCTCAAGTATGGTGTCATGCCTAACATCATATCCAAGGATGGTGAAATAAAGGAGTATAAGGTAAGGAGAGCTTAGTTTAGCAATGTGTTATCCCCTATCCTAAGCTCTATTCTTGTAGATGATACTCCAAATGCAGACAAGATGAATGTTTCTATAGACAAGTTGTTAAAATTGGAGATGAGTTTAGAGAAGCTTGTTAAGGATACAAAGAAGTGGATTCATGGGGGAATATTTCTAATCATTTGCTTCACATCAGATCAATTTTGGCACATCCTTGGCCATCAGAAGATGCTTTTGCAACGTGGATGGAGAAATACAACTAACAAAGTGCATGAGGCTTCTTCTTTTCTCATCATGTATGTCAAAGAATATCTCCTCAAGTAGCTTCTAATTGTTTTGTCTTCTAGCGGTGCATTTTTGTCTCTTGCTAGTTGGTTGTAACCTTTTTTGTCTAATCCTAGGATAAGATTGTCAAATGAAAATGTGACATCTGTCCATGGCCTGAAGCATGTTGCTTCCTTGTCTTTATAAAAGGGAATTCAAGGCCATTTGTTGGGGATCTTGATTTTTCTAAGTAGATGTTTTATATTTTAGGTTCGTACAAGTCAAGTCTAGGTATTTTAGAGAAGGATTGTGATTGTAATTGTCATTTTGTATAGCAATGCAAATTTTGAATATATGAGTGAATTGTGATAATTTCACAATCAATTGTCTCCTAAATTGTATATTTCATTACACTTATGAATATAAATTGATCAAGGATCATTTTTGTTCATCGTTGTAGATTTCCTGCAAATGAATGTTTCTTCTATAGCTTCTATTCAAGTAGTAGATTAAATTGTTATATTAGAAATCTTGAGGGTTGTGAATGTAAGCATGGATTGATAAGAAGAATTGGTTGTATATTCTGAAGGATTTCATTGCAAGGCATTGATGTGTATGCTTCTATAGAATTTGTTTGAAACCTCTTGTTCAAAATATAGTTGCATTCTCTTTTTTACTCCATGGCCTAGGTTTAAGGCACCATTTTGAATGATTTCTGATTGCATATTCATGATCATTGATTTTCAAAATCATATTTCCCTTTCTATTGTAATTTATTTCTTAACATTATTTTATTCTCTCAGAACCAACAATGCATAAAATCTCCAAGAATCTAGGCTATTAAGTAAGTTTCATTTGCAATCCTTGGTCCATCTTGAGAGAACATATTTGTTATAATAATATCTTGTTGAAAATTTGAGTGTAAGTCAATTAGATATTGAAAAGGACCACCCTCCTAGGTTTTGCGGAGCCTATAGTGCAGAGGAGAAAATTATCTAATTGTTCTCTTGTTTGTTGGCCAACCCCTTGGAATTGTTGAATATAAGAATTGGCTATCCTTTAGACAATTTCAAGATCCGGTTGGAAATCGTAAAAACAAACCAACAGATTGGCGGCTTTGTTGGGGATCCTAGCATAATTTTTCTAGTCCACTGGTCTTGAAATTGGGTAGATCTTGAGAAATATTTGTGTGAAGTGCCTTTTATTGTCTAGGTATTGTTAGGCTTGTTTGTGATGCACAAAGCTTCTTAACATTTGTATATCTTAATTCCCCTTGTGGTGGCGACTCTGAGAAATCTCCTTGTCGATGATAATTGTAAGAAGGAAATACCATCATCTGATATGGACAGTAGAAGATCTCTATTCAACACAGACCCAAGCAAAAGGTTGGTTGATGAGCTCCAACCTTCGAGACAAAATTGGAAAGAAAAAAATATAGGTAAGTCTGTTGATCTTCTCAGTAATACTTTATTGAATACTCAGGGAAATACATTAACTACACCCTTGCTAGATGGTGATGTGCCTAGATCTGTGATGAGTGCTGAATATATAAAGAATGTTGAATATATGAGAGATGAAAGTTTCTTGGGAAAACAAGAAGCACTCATGGTAGAATTTGAAAAAGAAAGAGAACAAGCTCAGAGAGAATATGACATTAGACAAGGTTTTTATGCTAAACTAAGTTCTCCAACTATGGTTGTAACCACAGAGTTTCAGAAAGATCTTGCAAATAAGCCTTCTAGTCAGCCAAGTAATTTGTTCTCTAGATTGACTCCTAATATCCATGCTTTGTTGCATAGAAGTTCACATGTTGATGTGTCATCACAAAAGGCTTCTACATCTAGATTTCATGTTTAGAATGAAGAAGAATTGCATAAGGAAGTTGAAGATTTAAGGGAAGAATTAGAAGGAATGGAGAACATCAGAATTAGAGATGATATGAAAAGAAGAATAGATGCTCTTAAACTGACTTATGGGTTAGGAAACCCATCTAATTTTGTTTATAATTCCAAAATTCCCCCTTCCAGGAGTCTAAATTTCCAAAGTCCTATAAACTCTGTTTAGAATGCTTGACTAGCAAATAATGCCACTTCTGCTCCACAACAGAATATTGTCCAAACTTCTTTTTCCCAAGTGCGTGCCCCAATAAGTTAAAGCATACCTACATCTAACCCATAGCCTCAAGTGAGTGTACCACAACAAAATCCAAGGGGTTATGGAAATTATGGGAATTATCAGCAATATAACCCATATGTAGGTGCACAAATGGGTGGACAGAATGTTAATCCACCAAGGGTTAGAATGTTATTAACCAACAAAATGCTCAAGTTAACCTCCAAGTAAATCCTGATGTAGGGAACTTCCCAGCAAGAAGACCCTTTCAATTAGAGAGATACATACAACTTGATTTTAATGGCATCCCTGTTGATGATATATACAGCTTCTGTCGTTTCCTTCCAGCATATCAATTGTTCTTGGTTGATAAATTAAATGATAGCCAAGAGGCTATTTAATTTATATATGGCATGAGTTTTGAAGAATCTTCATTTAATGAAGAATTGTATGAGGCCGACCTCTTTCTACATTATTGTTGTACCCAAACCAATTTTTTTTGCTTCATCAAGGCATTTTGCATAGAATAGTCTAAACCTTGCTAAATGATGTAAAATACAGTTTTGGGCAATATCAAGCATGGAGTTTTTGTCAATATTTTGTGAGTCAAAGTCAGTTTTATTGAACAGAACCTGAAGCAGAGACTCAGAATGGAGCTTTTCACGATGGAGGAGCATCTCACGATGGCGTTTCACATTGCACATGATGATTTCAGTGATTGAAACGGAGTTTTTAATGGTCAATTTATGAAGATTTCTCAGAGGAAAAGCAAGAAAGTGCAACTATAGCCCAGGGGCGCCCAGCTTTTTGAAGGTCAAGATCTTGTTGAAGACGCTCATGCATACAGTCAATCTCTTCGGAATTGATCTGGCTATCCGATGAGCTATCCAGCGAAGCTTTCCGATACCCGTAACTCCAGCAAATAGCAACAGAAGTTGAAGTTCCCAAAGTTCCAGATAGGAGAAATTTGTCTTTTTCAGGCAAAAGCGCAACTATAGCCTGAGGGCGCCCATCTTAAAGAGGGGGTAAATCTTGGCATTTTCGATAGCAGGTACAGTTAATCTGTTCACAACTAGTCTGCTCGTCCGACGAGCTATCAAACGCAGTCATCCAAATCCTAGAGTTTCGGCAGCCGTCGTCTGAAGATCAACTTATAATGGAGTTTTCACGTTTCTGAGCTTCTCCATTGGTTCCCATTACAACTACAGCTCAGGGGCGCTGGTTTAAAGGACCCTTCAGATGGTGAAATTTGCAGACGAGGTCTTCCTGACATCAGTACTACTCTAGCCCAGCTCCGCGATGCATCATCCAGTTTTTCAATCCGACGTTTCAAGTGATCGTGGCAGAGATTCTATCAAGCACGTAATTTCACGGGCAGACCAACATAAAATTTTCATTGTATTTCTACAGTCCAGAGGCACCTAACCTTTAGGCCTATCAGATGAGGTCGTTCACATTCGAATTCTTCACGGCTTTCGAGCGTAATTACTTTATCTATTCAACAAGCCCAGCCGTCAGCCTTTGGGATTTGGCAAACGCTCGTACGTGCGAGGTCTTTGGCGAAATGCTGAAAAGTGAAGATATCCGGAAAATGGCCAAGTCTGGAGCGGATATTTTAAATAAAATACGCACTGGCGTTTTTGAGGTCTTAGAAGCAGTTTTCTTGCTTCGTCACCTCTAAAGACTTCTCTTGTGGGCCCTTCTGGCTGTCCGTTAAAACAAATAGTGCCTGAATCGGATCATCCCAGCTCCAGATATCAGAGGACAAAGTAGGGTACTTGGGTGAAGGTTCAACTTTCGTCAAAATGACATCAGTGCAACTAAGAACCAGGGGCGCTTTTACTTTTGAGGCCCTTAATGAACTTTTCAGATATCGTGCATATATCCGTTGGATGCAGAATGTCTCCAGTCACCCAGTGAGCTTCATCTCCTATCAAGCAGGGTTCACCGTTCGCCGTCAACAGCCGTTTGAAGTGTCAGATGGCGGTTTAGGAAAATGGTGAGTCTGGAACCCGTAAATGAATTTAATCAGGGGCGCCTAATTTTTCAGGGTGTTAAACGATGGATTTTGCAGTAGTGTTTCCCAGCAGACATTTCTTCCTTGTTCAGTAGGCTTTCCGTTGAATTCTCCCGCTCAGTCTCAACATCACCCGGTCACCTAGAAATCAGTGTTGAAGATGGCCAGTCGTGACTTTGCCGTCAGCGATAAAATCAGAAGTTAATAAAAAGTGAAGTATCTTGAGCAAATGGACGCCTATGAGCTCAAGAGATAACATTTCGAAATCGGTGAAGTCTAACGGTGAATCTCAATGCTTCATTCCGAATTGTCAACTGAAGTTTAATAATATTTAATATTTATTAGTGTATTTTAGCACTAAAATGGCGATTTTCTATTTTTGGCGCCTTTGCTAATTGCATGATAATGAATATTTTATTATTATTTATTTTTGAACTTCTAGTCAGTGGCAGTTCAACTGAAAGGGGTCCAATCAGAGGTCTCCTATTTTTGTCAGGGTTTTGAATTCTTGCAGTTGCTAAGTTGATGCGAATTTCTTCTTATTTAAACATGGCACCATCTTCATTTATCATTCATGTTTTCAAGAGAATTCGTATTTTTCAAGGAGATTCATATTTTGAAAAGCAAAATCGTAATTCTCAAAGGCAAATTTTCAGTTTTCAAGCAAATTCATAATTTCAAGAGAAATTCGAATTTCCTCAAAGACAAAGGCGCAACTTCAAAAGGAATTCGCAAATTCTTCAATTTACAAAGGCAAAATTCTCAAAGAATAAAGGTTTAAAGTGAATTCAAATCTTCAAGGACCCAAGGCGTATTTCCTTAAGCAAATCCGCAATTCTTCAGTAAGATCAAAGGAGAACTCTCAAATTTCAAGGAGAATTCGTGTTTTCTTCAAAGGCAAATTCGAATTTCTTCAGAACAAAGGCGCAAATTTCAAGGAAAATTCGTGGTTTTCAAGTAAAGGCGAATTCTTCCAATCCAAAGGCGAATTTCTCATCTTCAATCAAAGGCAATTTTATCTAACAAATCTTTTTGCAGGATAAAAGTTCACAATTGTCAGCAATTTGAAGAAATCTAGGGCAATTTTCACAGAAAAAGAACATACTAAAAACGTCTTTTTCATCCTTCAATCTCAGATTTCTCTCAGAATACAATTTGCATGTTTCTGAAATTGGTGAATTCTACAAGTACAAACATCTGGATCATTTCTATATAATTACCTCGAGTTGAAATCGTGCGCTTGATTTTTCAGGAATTTTTAACTTCAAAACATTCGTTCTCGAGTTACTAATTTTCTCAACTAAAAAGTCTTTGTATGATCGAGTAGAAGTTGAATTTTCGCAAATCTAACGTTCTGGGTTGTCTTAGAATCTTTTTCTAGACAAAACCCATATCTTAGATTTTTCGCTGAAAATAATTCTTCGAAAGGCTATTTTTAACTCTCGCAGGCTATTTTTAGCTTCCAGAAATCTTGTCAGAACATAGTCAAGTTCACAGTCAACAGGCGAATTTTTCAGAATGCAGTTCACTCAGCTTGAATACAGGACCAAAACAGTCCTTACTCATGACTTTCTCAGGTTGGTTGAGACAGATCTTCATAAGGTGTTGCCAGAAGTAGTTCTTGATCCTGTTAAGATCAGAGCTTCAATCATTCAAAATATTGAGCAGTCTGGTTTACTAGAGGGCAGTCTGGTTTACTAGAGGCCGCTTCCATACCTATCTCCGTTAACTGTGTTGAATTCGTGATGGCTTGTATTAAGCATTACAATTCTACTACTCGTGAGATAGTGGCAGTTGACGGACGAGTCATTTGCAATCTCAAGCCTCTAGACATCGAAAGGAGTTTTGGCATTCCTCAACACCCTAACAGCCTAGTTATTTCTATGGAGCAGTGTGAGCAGGCATTTGATGCTGATGTGGACAAGTGTCAGAAGAAGATGGCAGAAAGATGGTTAAAACAAGCAAAGAACAGATTGCCAAACAATGTGGGTCGTGGTGAATACAAGGATGAGTATGCGATTCTAATCACACTCCTGAATCGTGTCTCAGGTTAAGCACATGCGAATTTTTTCCAGCCTTGGATGTATTACATTATTGGTCGCATCATTTTTGGGCAGAAGCATTATGACTGGGCATCCTTCATCAGCGATATTCTCCACAGGCAAATCACCGGTTTCCTAGTTGCCCATTAGTTTCACATGTGTTCATATCTCGTGTACTTGATCGCTTATCAGGGTCAGTTCCGAGGACTAAACACTGTGGGCATTCTCAGTGTTCAAAAAGTCTCAGTATTATGATCAGCTTGAGTTCACCAGAGCTGAACGTCATTTCAAGCGTGTTCATGAGGTTTTCCTGACTTACACAGTGAGAAATTTGGACCGGGAGTTGCACGTTCGTATCTCGGCAGTTGCTAGGGCAGCGATGGATGGATGGGCAGATTGGTTTATTCAGTTCCCAACATATACCTACATCCGAGTATACAGGTTTACAGGAAATCCAGCTATGCTTCCACGTTATCCTTCGGATAAGAGAATCTTTTAGGAGTTCCTGAGACAGATGCATGATGTTCATCGTCTTCTACGCCGCAGGCATAGACCATCTCTCAACTTTCCTTTTCAGTTTGGAATGTATTGGTGCAAGTCGGCAATTGATGCTAAAATTGCAGGAGAAGAGCTTGAGAAATATCATCTTAAGTATCTTGTTGAAGCACGTGCCTATGATCTTTCAGGTCACTATACAGCTCGCCTTGCTGGAGGTACATATCACGAGCCTTCTATGGAGGATTACTGGGCAAATTGCATCGTGATGACTTCAGGCCTCGCGATTTAGTTACGGGCCGCTTTCTCTCACGATTTTGTTTTCTTGTCGGCATGGAGGCTTTACCGATGATCGTGGGAGAAGTTCTTCCTCGCTTTTTTCAGAGAACAAAGCGATGGGCACAAACCATTGCCGGCAGCTTGATTGGTACTGTAAAGAACACGCAGTCAGCCAAAGAGAGAGGTCAAGT
Source organism: Sequoia sempervirens (assembly GCA_007258455.2). NCBI lineage: Eukaryota > Viridiplantae > Streptophyta > Pinopsida > Cupressales > Cupressaceae > Sequoia > Sequoia sempervirens. The sequence goes on from VDFB02262879.1 coordinate 166,037, forward strand.
AGAGTTATCCGTATCAAAGATACTTTTACCTCACAAAGAAGAAGACAAGAAGGGTAAGTGTTCCTAGAGCAGAGCCGCCAGTGGTGGTGAATCCTTCGCTACCTTCTTCGTCAAAACCTAACAAGAAAAAGAGGAGTAACCCTCCTAAGAAAGTACAAGCGCCAAATAATTCAAAGAGAAAGGCGCTTGCCATCGTTATTAACACGTGGAGCTTCCATTAGACAAATGGCCACGTATTCCCAGACCAATCTGTAGGTCCCACAAGACTGAGGGTTCGGTCATGTCCCCCTTCTAGTCAGACATCTCTCTTGTTAATGTGATTAGCCTATTATGCCACCCTCAGAGGGCCCATAGGTTGATAGGAGGGTCATGCTGGAGCTTGGCTCACCTTCGTCGAGATTTTGATCAAATGGCTGTCAGCTCATTCGACACTTCTAGCCTCGAAAGGCTATTTTAGCAAAGTATTTGGCACTCAGTGTGGGACCCCTGCTATTTTTAGCAGTATGGATTGATCACGTGCAGAATCACTTCCTTATTCGTCAGCTTCAGACGGCTCGTGCATCGGTGAATATTGAGAGAGATATTAATATTTAATTGATTTAATTAAATATTAATTATTGGAGTTTATAATATAAAGTTATAATATTATTATATTATAACTTAAGTGATTTTGGCTGAGGGGTCGCCCATCATGGAAGGGGACATTTTTTTAATTATATTTTATAATTAAAAATTTGTCAGGAGACTATGGAAATATTAAAATAAAAAGTTCGAACTTTTTAATGCTTCCCTATTATTAAGGAAATCGCACTTTTTAGTGTGTATAAGGTATTTGCATTGAAAATCGAGCCCATTATGTCATTGTTTATGGAAAATTGATCAAGTTTCGTCAAGAGCACGGAAGCCAAGGGTTTCAGTCTCAGAGCATTGGGGAACGAGCCATCTCCAGTGAAAGCGATTCAGAGGGTGTGGAATATCATCCGATTTATTGCCAGGTAGAGGGATTTCTTCATTCAGAAGAAATTACAGAGCATTCAGAGATCATTCATCTTCAGAGTTTTTATTAGGTTCTCTTCCAGAAAGCATATCTTCACTAAGGCGCACCTTTAATTAAGATCTGGAGAGTCTAAAAGGAGCCGTACCATTTTAATCATTGTTGCTGTACAATCCGTACCATTCATTGCTGTAGGCCGTACTTTTCAAGGAAGCCGTACTTCTCAGTATTGAGTAAATCGCCATCTAGTTTGCCAGTTCGACTTCATCACTTGAGGCGCCTATCTATCTGGCATCATCAGCAGATATCTGCAAAAGGAGAAAGTGCATCAATCATTTCAGCCGTACCTTTTCTTGAACATCATTCATTGCTGCAAATACTAGGTTTTCATTAAAATATCATCGCCTTTTAATTTGCATGTATGTGGATCTTATTTGTAATAGTTCCAGAAGTTGAATAAATGGTCTGGTATAAGGAGTATCAATAGATTTCATCACTTTCAGAGATATATTATTTTATTTGAATTTATTCAGCATTTCTTTGCAAAATCGCATTCTTTATTATTCATGCAAAAACCACAAAAAAACCAAAAACTTCAGAAAACAAACAAAAATAGTCAGATTCAGAAACAGGGGAAACAAGGGGTTTCTACATTCAGCCTCAAGTTCCTACACCAGTTTCAGAGCCGTCACCAACCCCAATTCTCATTGAATTGGATTTAGATTCTCCACCTCACAGTGGGTCTTCTACACGTTCACTCTCGTCGCAACCTCCTGTTGCTAGTACCGACCCTTCTAGTAGCATTAGCCGAGACCAATCTTGGATCGAAGCTTAGCTAGGAAGGAAGAGGAAGCAGCCATCCTATGTCCTTAATCATTCCGATTTTGATGAGATTTACCAGGATGCGCCAGACAAGAGGGTCAAGAATATGGTCCACGTGGAGAGAAACACTAATACGGAGATTGTCGTCGAGACTGCTGTACCTCCACAGGGGAAGAACTTGGCTGAGTTGGAATCTCAAGATTTTGAGGTTATCATAGTCAACCTTGGTCGTAGCACACGCCAGACTCAGGTTGATCTCCTACAAGTTGCTACAGACAGTGCCAGGGATAGAATACTGAAGGACGGAGAGGATAAGGCAGCCCTCAAGGCTGAAATCAGACAGCTTCGTCAGTACATTTCTAGCCTTGTGCATAGACCCGATGCCATTAATACACTCCCACCGATGCTTGAGCCTCCAGCAGAGCAAAGTCAACTTAATCACTTAGTTGCATATGGCAAGCATTTGGATGAATGGGAGGAGGAGTTCGTTGCTAGAGGCCGTGCTATACTTACAAAGTTATATCAGTTGCGGTACAATGCACGAGAGCTCCGTCTTCGTCTTCAGGATGAGGAGCGAGATATGGCAATTAACAAACCCCGGGATGAGATTATGATTGCTCACCTAAGTGTGGCATATGATGCAGTCATAGATGCAGAGGACAGAGAGGCTATCTACTCTTGGAAAACACAATTGGTTTTCAGAGCAAAGATAGAAGAGACTTTGGCATCAGAGTTGGCTGAGAGTAGAGAGCACGTCACTAGTGCACCCGGGTTTGAGGACTCTAGTATCTCGCCACGCGTCGGGTATCGATCGAGGGTGGTGCCTATGTTGAGCTTACCGATGTTCACGGAGCTCCGGCACTCATTCATACCATTTTCAGTGGGGAGACCGTTGGTGTAAGGTTACTCGTTTACAGTTATGTCAGCATTGTTCGACGAGGCAACAAGGAGCGAGGTGAACTTCAGTCTCAGATCACAGCGGTGAGGATATGTTGCATCGACGTAGCATTCTTCGACAGAGTCTCATAGCTCCAGATAGTGATGCAGTTAACAATCTCGTTGAGGGATTGGTTGCTCAAGATCACGACCAGTAAACTTCAGTTTCTCACCTCTCAGGATAGACATTACGCACAGGAGTTAACTTGGCGTTACCCTTTCAAGTTAACTCGATGTTGTCATCACATGCATATCTATTCTGAGATCAGCTTTACACACTTGGAGTTTTATTTAGAGTTTTACGTTAACTATGGTAGTCTTCCAGTTAACTCGCTTTCAATAAGGACGTGCATGCTTGCACAATTGTCCATTTTTAGATTAGATGTTTCGGTTAACTGATAGTAGCTTTCCAGTTGACTGTATAGTTTACTTCATTAGGGTTTGGCAGCGAATCTTGCATGCATTGCAAGACTGTAGATGACTTAAGGTGATTTTAGGGTTCCCTACACCTTGATGTATATAAATAAGAGTTTTTGCTCATTTGTAAATAACTTTTGCTTGAGAGAGAAATATATGCTATGCCTACCTTGCCCTCAATATTGCTCTTTTGGTATTTGTTCATGTGTCTTCACTATTACGATTAATTGTTATGCCACATAGGGTTTCATGTAATTGTAATGGTGAATTCTTTCCATAGTTTAGATAAATCTGTTTTGTGAAATCTTTACCATTATGATCAATTGTTATGCCACATAGGGTTTCATGCGATTGTGATGATAAATCTGTTTTGTGAGTCTTTGCTATTATGATCAATTGTTATGCCACATAGGGTTTCATGAGATTGTCATGGTAAATTCTTCCCATAGTTTAGATAAATCTGTTTTGTGCCTAATAAACTTGTTCAGATTGAGATAATAGTTGCGCACCTTGCCTTCAAGTAGAGAATCTAAACTCGCTTATCGCCCTGATAGTCAAACCTTGCTCCGCTTCCTCATGCCTGCTTTCTTGAGGAAACCTGGATAGAATTTAAGTTATTAAGTTTAGTTGTAGTTAGTAGATCTGCAAAACCAGAAAAACTCAGCTGCAACATATATAGTTTTCGAAAAAGCCTTGTACCTCGACAGCTGAAGCAAAAAGACAGGATTTAGTTTAGTTTATTTCCTTTGCAAGTACTTTTGTCAAGCACAATGAGGGAGCTTCCCCTCCTAATTTGAAGAGCACTCATTGCATAGTGTGCATAGCTGTCCGTACCAACTCTTACTCTAGAGGTGCTAGTTGTTACGCCAACAATTATCTACGTTTTTCTCTTTTGGCGCGATCTCTTATATTACTTATTAGTGGCTGACTTTCTTGAGGACGACTTTCCTCTTATTGGTTGCATCTCTTTACATATTACATTCTCTTATCTCTAGCCGACTTGCATTTAATAGGGTGGCGTCCCTTCATATTGTATTTATATGAGTTCGCTCTCTCATTATCATGATTAAGTAAGTTCGATATTCTTTCTATTATCAAGAGTGTGATTTCCTTAAAGAGCTGTTGGCGAATTCCTACAAGTGCAGATTGTAATCTGTGTGATTGCATCTAGAGTTGATGCTATTCTTGGCCCTTGAGTTTGGCCTCATTGTACAAGAGAGTGTTGTTCTTCAATAATATATATAAGAGAGTTTTGTTGCTGGGTTTTTCTCCCTCAAGAGGAGGGTTTTCCCAGGGTATCTGCTGTGTTATTGTGTCTGATTTGAATTAATTTTCTGTGCATTAAATCTGATCATTAAAATTTGCAATCCCTAGATATCCTAATGTCATCCCTAATGCTATTAGAAATGCTTTGATCAAATTTTTTGAAAATAACACATTGTCTGGTGAAGATCGCCTTAGAGCTTTCCTCAACCTAGTAGATGATTTTGAAATTGAGGATGAGGATGTTATAATGAAATTTTTTATGCAATATTTAACTGATGATGCTAGGGACTGGTACAGAGGATTACCTAATACAATTATTGGGATGCTTTCAAAAAAGCAACTCACATTGAAAGTAATAGGAGAGCATCTGGAAAAATGAGCAAAAGAGATGACATAAAGATCCTGCAAAACCCTAAAGGACATCAAAACAAAGTTGTATCCTCTGAGGATGAACTTGACAAGGTTATGAATGCCTTGAAAGACTTGAGCTATAAATTAGCAAGGAATGACAAAGGTTTATCTCATGATAGACCTAACTATCAAAAACAAGATAGGATGCCTAAGCTATCTAATCAACCTTACAACACTAATTGGCATAATGGCAAGCCAATTCAGAACAACCAGAGGGTAGTGCCTAATAGAGAAACCCCCGATCCTCTAAAAAAGAATGATGCTAATCAAGTTGAGGATAACCCTTGGTGTATTGTATGTCAATTGCCTCATTCACCAACACAATGTATGGTTGCTTGATCCTTTGAAGATCATGTTAATCCCTTTGATGATTGTGATAATACTCATGATGAAAACCATGAAATCAACATGATGTCAACCAGGATGTGTTCAACAAGTGAAGAGTATTCCTTTGATGAAGGATTCAGTGAACCAAATGTTTATGACAGAAGATATCAAAAACATAATTATCATTAGCAATTTTTTTTATGAAGATGAAGAGCATAATGATGTAGGCATTGCTGAGACATCTAAAACTGATATCGGATTAAGGAGACCTTTAGACGAAGAGATTAGGGCACTAACTGTTGCAGCCATTGCTCAAGTTGAAAGCAATTTAAACTTAAGAAATAGAGCAATCAATAATGATCAGGGCAAACCAAGAAGTCTTTTCATAAAGGAAAGTAGAAATGAGGTAAATGATCAGCATCCTAAAAAGAAGAGAGAGGAATCTGAAGCTAAAAACAAGTATGCAAAATATAAAGGAAAAGGCATTGAAAAGAACAGAAAACCAAATTGTGCCTTCTCTCATAAAGGCCAAGTATCAAAAAATGAAAGCAAAACTAGAGAAAGGAGATACTAAGTGTACTCAAGGAATTGAGTCACATAGTAAAGGGGAGAGGGTCAATGATCAAATTATACCTATTATTCCAAACTATGACATTACAAAGTATATCTCCATTGATATGGATCAAGTGCTGTCACAGATTAAAGTGTTTATTCCTCTGCTGGAAATGATGAGAATTGAGGAACACAACGAGAAGGCAGTTGTCCTAATTAATGGTGCAGCTATAGCCTCTGCTAATAAGAAGGTTATTACCCTACCTGAAAGGGGTAAAGAACAATCAAAGAGAATTGAACCTGAAAATGTTAACATTGAGATGCCTGAGGTATTTATAGGTTCAATCCTAACTAAATTCCCTAATCAGGTAGATCCCTTTTATGTTACTCTGCAGATCAATGACAAATTGATCAAAAATTGTATGATAGATTTTGGGGCCACCACAAATGTTATGCCTATGGCGATCATGAGGGAATTAGGATTGCAGGTAAGCAAAGCTTATGGTAAATGCTTTGCCATGGATTCTAGAGAATTCCCATTTATGGGAATCATAAAGGATGTATATTTTAAGCTTGCTATATTCCCTAAGAAGGAATTTGTGATGAACGTTACAATGGTTGATATCCCATCTCAGTATGGGATGTTATTATCAAGAAAACAGTCTGCAACAGTTGGAGGAAGAATACAATTGGATCTATCTTATGACATGATCCCTATAAATGGCAGGATTGTTAAATTAAACAGAGAAAAAAGATCTCCTAATCTTGTGGAAGATCTGCAACCAGCTGAACAGGTGTGTTTCATGGATGTTGACATAGATAACTTCAGAATTGAAGAAGCTACAACTGAGAATAAGGAGGTTGCACCTATAGCTCAAAAGATTAGAGAACATGTTTAGGATGATGGACTATGGTTAATGTATTTTGATGGAGCATGTTCAAAAAAAGGATCAGATGCTAGGGTGATTCTCATATCACCAAGAGGTAAGTGCTACAAATACTCAATTCTCTCTAAGATTTGACTGTACCAATAATGTTGCTGAGTATGATAGTACTTGTGAGAAATTTTGTCTCTTAGCACTTTTAGGTGCTTCTGATATCTGGTATAAGGTCATTTTATAGGGGTGTCTACAAACTTTCATTAGGGTTTTCTGCAAAAAAACCCTAAACCACAACAAAAACCCTTGCGCTTTTGTTCTAATTTTGTGTAGACTTCCTGCCCTAGTTATTTGATCCTTTGAGTTACGACTTGTTGTGACCTTTTCACACATCGCCCCATCGCTCATGGGGACCCCCAGTTGCCTGCTAGTTTTTAGGGTTCTGTCTCCTTGCAACGGTTACATGAGATCACTTTGCCAAGAGTTTCAGGTCAGTTTGCCAAGAGTTGCCCGAGCCGAGTCAGTAGTTCATGCTTGAATCTGTGCGTAGACGTCATGGAAGCGCTTAGAAGGCCCAAGAGACGAAGATCGACTGTAAATTCGGCCAATTCTGACACTTCCTATTTTTTAGGAAAAGTTGCTTTTTCGATTTTTCATTTTTGGCATTTTCGGACCAAACAAGGTTCCCTATTTTTTAGGGTTGCTTTTTCTATTTTTAGAAAGTTTCTATTTTTGGAAATTTTCTATTTTTAGAAGGGTCTCGAGTTCTGAAAACGCACTCAGAAGTTCGAAAAACTCAATAGAACTCTCAGAAAATCGAATTGAAATTTTGAAAATTTTTCGAAAAATCTGGAAAAAACAAGTAAAAAGCATGAAAATCAGACTGAAAACGTTCAAAAATCTGGAAAAACCAGTCAAAACCAGTTCAAGATCAATCAGATCTGAAGATGAAATCATGAAAATCAGTTCTTAAATGGTGAAGTTTGTGAGAAATCTGTTCAAATCTGGAGAATTCGCCATGGAAGGAAGGATAAAAGGATGTCCAAAGAAGTCATGAAGTCCGCCCAGCACTTGGGAGGCATATCCCTGCACCTTGAAGCAACATCCTTGCATCTCATGAAGTCCGCCATGTGCTTGAGGGAAGTGCCAAAGGGGTCTTAAAGTCCGCCATCCCTGTCCATGCAACCTTTGAAGTCCGCCATCAGCCAAGGGGGATATCCTATAAGCCTTCAAAGTCCGCCCTTGCATCATGAAGGATATCCTAAGGACCTTCAAAGTCCGCCATCCTCATCCTAGACTCCTTGGAAGTCCGCCATCCACTAAGAGGTTCGTCCAAAAAGGTTCCAAAGTCCGCCATTTGCCAAGGAGGATATGCTAAAGACCCCTAAAGTCCGCCATATGCAAGAAGGACGTCCAAAGTGCTTGTGAAGTCCGCCCTTAAAAGGTGGGACTTGGCTGAAAGCTATCCAAAGTCCGCCTAGGCATGAAAGTAAGGAAAAATCAAAATATTTGCTAAGTGTTGGCACCCAGCTAGGGAGAATTTTGAAATTTACTAAGTATAAAAGGTGGAAAATCCTTTCCAAAGGGATAAAGTGATGAGAACAAATGCTAAAGTGTTGAGGAAATCCACCCTAGAAAAGAGGGACGTCCAAAGGTGTTCATCCTAAAGACCTAAGAAATGTCCGCCATGCACTTGGAAGAAGCTAACAAAATATCAAAGACATCCACGATGTTCGTCTAGGATGTCAAGGAAGTCCGCCTTAGAAGATTAAATGATGATTTTTGCTAAGTGTTAAAAGCCAAAGAAAAGTTCGGAAATTCGCCTAAGTATAGAGGCTAAAAGGATGAAAAATGAAGACGTTGGCCAAGTATGGTGACACTTTCGAGAAGACAAGTGCCAAGATTGAAAGGGCATGTGCTAAAGAGGATCAGGATATGGCAAAGAATAAAACGGAATGTGCCTAGCACGATGAGGAAAAGAGGTAAAATTTGCCTAAGTATGGAGAAAATGTCGAGAAATTGTCAACTTTGACCCAAGGAAAATGCGCGAGGCAAAGGGAAAGGAAGGATCGTCCTTGGCCAGAAGGAGGAAGAATATGTCAGATGTCAAGAAAATTTGCCCAACGAAGACATCCGGACGAGGATTTTGCCTATAAAAATTCGACTGAGCAAGAGAAAATTTGACTTTGGCAGAAGAAAATAGGCTCAGTGCAAGAGAAAAGTTGGCTATGGCAAAGAAAAACAGGGATCTGGCATAGAATTTGTTGACGGAATGGCTTGAATTTTGGTTTGGCTAGACGAAATTGAGGATAAAATTGGAAAATACACTCTTAGCCAAGAAAAACGAAGAGGAAATCGAAATAGCCATGGGTCAAGACGAACGGGTTGGAATAAATTAAAATATTTTAATATTTTAATAATTTATTTTCAATGCCTTGGACAAAATCAAATTCGCCAGACAATGTTTTGGAGGAAAATAATTTGTGCCGGCCAGAGATAAAATCCGAAGGGCAAAATTAAATTCACCATGGCTTCAGGAGAGAGAGTGGTAAAAATTCAGGAGAGAGAAAATCTGAATTTGTTTATTTTATTTCTTGCAGGTGGATGACGACGCGAGGCAAGTCTTCAAAGAAGAAGCAAAGGCATGGAATGGAGGCAAGTCTGCTTCAAGCCAGATAGAGTGAAGGAAAAGGATGGCACAAGCACGAGAAAGTCTGACTTTGCCCAAGCTCAGCATGTCCAAACCTTTTCCGACTTTGCTTGGAGAAGGTATGTCCAGACATCCATAAGATCCGCCAAGTACAATGGCAAACATGATGCAAAGTCCGACCTAGACCAAGAAAAGAAATGTCAAAGTGTTGAGAAGGTTCGCCAAGCATAAAGAAAAGATGGCAAAACCACTAGCAAATCCGACTTTGCTCAACTGAGAAATGGCACAAGCATGATAAAGTTCGACTTCTCCCTAGAAATGTTTGTCCAAAGTGGCTTGAAGTCTGACTTAGGCCGAGAGAGAAAACGTCCAAGCTCATATGAAGTCCGCCCAAGGAGAGGACGAGAAAATTGGCTAGAAGAATTCACTAAGTGTTGGACGGAAAACAGGAAGGGTGAAGAGGAAAATAAAGAGGAAGTGAATAACATTCTTGTCCAGGGATGGAATTTGTCCTACATAGCACAAGCCAGATTCAGAATTGAAGGCAAATCCACAGGCAAAGTTCGTTCGAGCATGGTGTTGAATGATCCAGATGATGTTACAAAATGAACCTGAATAGCCAAAATTTGGCTAAGTCTAGGAAATACTTCACAGAGGAAATTCCAATTTCCTCCATTGTGGCGAAAGCACAAAGGCTTTCTTCTCCAAATTCTAGACACTTGAAAGGAATCCAAGATCAAAGTTAGGAAGGAACAAGCACAACGGACAGAGTTATCGGCAGGGAAAATATTCTAAGGCAAGCACGTGAAGAAAAACGAAGCAACCAAGGAAGGCATCCAGCATGCTGAGGTGGCGCCTCGTTATCTTCCAACCAATCAAATCGACATGCAACAACTTTCTATTTTATTGTTGATTTATATTTAGCAAAAGGACAAGTGTCCTCAAATGAAATTTTCTCATTGGTCGAAAGTGACAAACCCTAATTAGGGTTTTATTTTGTAATCTCGGCCGTTGATTTGAAATCAATCTTGGCCATTGAATTGTAATTGGGGAGCCTATAAATTGAGCTCGCCCCCTCATTTGTAATGTGTGGAGACAGATTATGTATATTGTCGCATTGAGACTATTTTGAATGATAAAAGCTCTTGAGCATGATTTGCCTTGAATCACTTCTTATTGTTGAATAGTAAGCGAGGTTACATATTGCCTTCCGCCATAGATTAGAGTTAAAGTTAGATTAAGTAGAATTTGCTTTGAAAAGTTGTTAAATTGAATGAGAGATTGATCGTATTGATTCAACGGTGAAGTGTAGCTCATACTTTTTTCGAATGGATGATTTGCATTCGATTTGTAAAGTTAGCCTGAGCTCTTAAACGTGGAAGCTTAACTTCAACCTCATTCGAGGTTTGAAAATTATTCTCACAAACCCCTTGAAGATTGCACCCATTTTGCGTATGTTGTCCTGCAGGAGGCGAAACAAAGTGTGGTTTATTTCTCTTCACCGAGTCCTTACTGTCTCTTGAGTTCTTAGGCTTAGACTAGACTCTCCTAAACCCTATTCTTTTTGCCATTTTTTTGAGATCCACAATTGAAAGTCCTAATTGAGAACCTACAAAGATAAATTTCCTAAGTCCCTAGCTTGTGCAGACTTTCTACGTAAGTCCCCTTGTTTATTACCAGCATTATCACAACGACCATTGAGCTTATCCACACGTCGAGACCCGACTAAAGAAACCTTGGAATCGCCTATGCGGTGGTTTTTCAAGAGAGGATAGAGTGTCTTTGGACATTTTTATTCTGATGTTTGGTGGATGATAAAACACTCATCAACACGACTTTATGGCTTTTGTTTCGTGCTCTTGTTAGCCCCCTTTCCTAGATTACCGGAAGCGCTTGTTATTGTCATGTGCTTTTAAAACATTTTTAAAGTATTGCACTTTGCTTGGTCCCACTAGACACATGGCATCATTCCGCATAGCCTCTTTCATTCACAGGAGTGTCTCATGTTATTTCTTTCTTCCCACAAGCCTGAAAAATGCTGTTGTATTCCCAGATGTAATTGACATGTACAAGTTGTGAGCCAATGAAGTCTTAAGTTTTCTTTTTCGCATAGAGACTTAAGTTTTCTAGCGAAGCCCCCATTTTCATCATGCTTCAAGGCCCCTTCTCCCCTAGTGGCTTAAGTTGTTCTTATATGCACATGCTTTAAAAAAAATTAAGTCACCTGAAGTAAAGCTTGTCGAGGGTCTCACCTTTGTCCTAGTCAACACCATGTCTCAACTTATGGTTAAGTCACGCTAATTATATGCTTCATAGGGCCTTTAATTTCAAAGAAGTTCTCTCTGCAAACAAGCGTAATGAAATTGTTTTGTGCCATAAGCATAAGTTATTCCATTTCGCGCTAGTTTTAACCTTCGCAAAGCAAAGTTAATCCAAGTTTGCTTTCCCCCAAACTCTCGAAATCACGCCACATGTCTTGTTTAGTTCATCTATAGTATTTCACGAAGGAAAACACTATCGAGGATGCCTCAAAGTTATTTTTTTTGTCCCTATGAATCCCCAAAACAATGGCACGTGTCCTAAAGCTATACAAAGAAAATAAAGTTTTCCTTTTGTGAAAAGAATTTCAAATTCCTGCAGTCACCATCAATCTTCAGTAAATCAATGTTCTACATTCAAAATCAAGAACGGATACCACTAGTCACGCATTTAGGCCTGCAAGGACATTGATGGCGGATTTGATCCCTATCTTCCCAATTTTTTGAGTAAATTGTCTTAATTACATGTTTTTGAATCATTCAAGGCATAAAGTGAAGATTGTAGAGGGAATTTCTTGTGAACTTTTGGACAAACTAGGGCTTTCGACAACATTTCTAGAGTTTGTGGAAAATTTTAAGCAGTAAGTAAATTCAAGTCCTTGTTTGTGCTTTCTGGCATAAGAAAAGATTGTATTTCCAAATTAGGAAGTAAATTAGGGTTATGAAAGCGGTGAATTGTTAAAATTTTAAAAGAAATCTTCGCAGAAGTTTCAAAATTTAAAAACCCTAGTTTACGTACCCTAGTGCCCAATTACATTAGTCATGACTAGAACTTCAAGAGGAATCAAAAGGGGTCTGGATGATGAGATTATGGCTCAATTACTAGGGTTTGCAAAGAGACCTAGAGTTGGTCAAGGATCTGGAATTTTTTCAGATAGGATTGTGAACAAAAATGATTGTTATAGGGATTCCATAATTCCTATTCATGGTTATGCATTATTCAAGTATTGTTACAAGAAATGCTTTGCAGACCGACCAATTTCTAACATCTGGAGGATGGGATTAGGGAAATTAGTATGCCCTAATGTCTTTATAAACATTGACCTAGTTAGAGCTCTAGCTAGGGCATACAATCCCAACACTAGGGATGTTGATAGTAGCAAGGGTGTTACTCTGCTAACATTGGACAAAGATTATATTTGTGAGGTTTACAATTTGGATAGGAATTCTCAGTTGCCCGTCGATCTAGGGGTATTGACAAGAGAATATCAAAGTTTAAGGGACAGCTATAGGGTGAAGTGTTTGCCCAGTTTCAGACCTAGGGGGCTAAATAAGGAAGTTCAAAGGTTTGCTAGTTGTGATCTTGAACTTTTTAATTATGATATTTTTTATTACTTCCAGAAAACCTATTTTTCCCTATGTCAAGTATTGGGTTTAGATTGCAAAACCCAAATGCTAGTAAACTTGATGGCGTTGACAGTTGACATTCAAAGTAGAGATGTTAATAGGCCACATGACTATGCAAGATATGTTGTAGGGGAAATTCACAAAGCATTGAGTTCTCTTGGAAAGGATTGCACCATTGTTCATTTTAAGTGGTATTCCTTGTTATGCCATATTTTACTTTATACTGGAAGAAAAATATGGGCACCTTAGATGAAAACAAGGGTCTTTAATGAGAAAGGATTCATGCTCCCTATTTAGGAGTGGATGTACATTTGGGATAGCAATTGTGAGGCCTCCAATTATTGTATTTTTGAGGAATGCTTTGTCAGAGGTATCCTCAAAAATTTGAGACAGGCTATTGATTGGAGATTGACAGATGAATTGAGAAGATTCTTGAGGCTTAGATTGTTTCAAACAGACCTAGGGTTTGATCATAATTGGGGAGACTAGTTCTTTCACTTAGATTCTACAATCATCAAAGTTTATGGCTGCCCAGGGGCTCCCCATATCATGCCCAAGTCAGTTTGAAACAAAATTGCATATTTGGAAATCATTTGGCAACTGAATGAGGTAGACAAAACCCACTTCAAGAACTACAAGAAGCATGCAATTCTTCCCTCCACCCTTATATTCTTAGACTTCATGGTGACAGATAGAGAGGGGATGGAATTGCTTTTGAACAAATTGCTGCCCTACAGGATGGGGATTGATAAAATTAGAAAGGATGATCTTGAATATTTTATTCATAGTGTCAGGACAAAGTATAAACTTTCTGCATTTATACATGAGTTTTATCCTATTGAAATTTCCCCTCAACTTCAAAAGCTACAAAAAAAAGGGAGCAATGATTTAAAATCCAAATGGCTGAGGAAAGAAGAAAGGGAGCAGATCCTTCTTTCAAAGCATCGTACATAGAGATCCAAGATCCAATCCTAAGGATAATGACAATGCTTAATAATACAGCTAATCTGCTAGCAAATGTTCCACTTAAAGTCCCACAGAGAGATGAACCTGGTCCTTCATCATCCCAGGTAGTAGAGCAACAAGTTCCTGAGAATATCACACCTTTGCAGTAGGTGGCTCCACCTATTGGATCCTTGGTGGATTATCCCATTGGCCTTGATGAATTCCTAGAGGATTCCAATTTGATCTAGGCAATGTGCCCCCCTCCAAGAGTTGTTGTTGAAAGACCATCCACTAAAAGGATGTAAATTAGTTTTGAGATTGGGGACCAAGTTGTTGATGTGATAGCAGTGGCTTGCTTTGAATTCATGGAGGATGACCAATTCATTTCCACAAGGGAATTTAGGGATTTTATCCTTAAGAAAAGGTGAAGAGTTGCATCAAACATTAGAAGGCTAGAATCTCACCAAGGAAAAGAGAAAGGAAGGTATTATTGAATTTTGGGACAAAGTAAAGATTGCAAGCATGACACTTGAAAAGGTTAAGGAACTTGTCAAGAGTGTTGGATGCTTATTATTGGTAGGTTGGGATATATCATCTGCAATTGCATTTGATACAATTAGGAGGCAAGAGAGAAATAATCTAGTGTTAGCATCATAAGAGTAGGCCAATGCTCTTTAATTTGGATCAATGTTCAACCCTAGGCATGAAACCTTAGCCACCTAGTCAATATTTCTTGAAACAAATAAGCCCAAGGTTACTGAAGATACAAGTGAACTGACTAGCAATTTAATTGTTAGAAGAATGGGTGACACAAGTGCCTTGCAAGCTGCACTATCGACAGTGAATTCACAAAAGCCAGAGCCAAGAAATTAGAAGCAGACTTAAATAAGGTAAATGACCAAAATTCAAGGTTATAGAAAAATTTGAATATTGTTTCTGGATTGCTACCACCTCCTCAGTCAAGAGTGAATGAAAAAGATGGCCAAGAAAAGGTAGTCCTGAACATAGAGTTAAGTCAATTGAAGAGGGAGCTAAATGATAGGAAATAAACAGAAAGAGAAGACAAAGAAGGATAAAAGAGAAAAACTCTTAGAGATGGTTGACAAATTTTTGGTCATAGATTGTCATGTGTTTTGATCCATTTAGAGGAAACATGGAATGGGTATAATGAAGTCAAGTCTGCCCATATTATTCATATTGTCTTGAAAAATAAACTTCAAGGTATTATCAATACTTGGAGTCCAAGGAGACAAGTAATTGAAAAGATGGTGGTGAGGGAAAATTTTGACTTGTATGCTCCTAGAGAATTAGAGATTATCTTTGATGTTTTAGAAATCATACATGGTTATTGTTACCTAATTTTCACCCTCAGGCTCAATCAGGCAAGGCATCTATGTTGCAGGTGTTCATAAGGGCCAAATGGGATATCTCCATTGAGGGTTATTTCACGCATCTGATGACATTTCACAAGGAATTCAGTTTGAGGGCCTGCTTTGTTGGAAATATGCCTCAATAGTCACAGGCTCATCCTCCATTAGAGCTAGGTCAGTATGACATCTTCACTGTCTGGTCGACTGGCTACTTTGATTCATTCCGTTTTGAATAGGTCGTTGTGACCTAGCTTCTGTCTTACCGAACGAAGCTGCAGAGCCTATTGCTGTGACAGGAAGGGTTCGGTATGACCTCTTATCGCGCGGAAATCTTTGGCCGATAGGCCATTCAATCGACAATCGGGGAGACTCATGGTGACCACAGGCTTTGGGATAACCTATAGCGCTCGGTAAAAGGTCCCAACGAAGAGAACATGTCTCGCCGACAGCGCTTTATGTTGAAGTCTTCGACGTGGCAATGACATCTCGCCAAGAGGTCTCGGCGACCCCGGAATGTTTTGGCAACAGTAAGGAGATCTCGGAAAAGGAAAGAGAACTCGGCAGGAAGTCTCGCCGAAAGCAGCGAGTCACCCCGACGAGAAGCAGTTCGCCAAAAGGAGGAAAGTCGCCAAGATGTCTCGGCGACTGGCCAAGGCCTCGCCGAGAGTAAGTGATATCGCCCTAGTGTTTCGCCAATGACCGGAGGTCTCACCGAAGAGGTATGAGAGGTATCACCGTAGGTCTCCCCGACTTGCTTGTGGTCTTGGCCAAGGTTGGTGCCTTCGTCGTAATGTCTCGACGAAGACATTTAGTCTCGCCGATTGAGTGGGGGGCCTCGATATGTTTGCCTTCGACGGAAGTCTTGCCGACAACAAAAAGGCCTCGCTGAGAAAAGGACTTCGGCAAGGGGTCTTGCCGAAGTAAGGTGGTCTCAGTGACGGAACGGGAATCGGTATGACCGATGGATTGTGCCATGATGTCTTCCCGACTTGTCACGGTCTTGCCGAAGGAAGTAAAGAGCTCGGTGGAATAAAATGCGTTCGGGGTGACATCAAAGGAGTCTCGCCGACAGGAGATGAAGGGTCTTGGTGTAGCCTCTTTCTTTCGGTAAAACGTCTTACCGACATTCGAG
This sequence comes from Sequoia sempervirens, assembly GCA_007258455.2. Lineage (NCBI taxonomy): Eukaryota > Viridiplantae > Streptophyta > Pinopsida > Cupressales > Cupressaceae > Sequoia > Sequoia sempervirens. The sequence goes on from VDFB02262879.1 coordinate 182,402, forward strand.
TGTCTTGCCGAATGAAGAGGAGCTCGGGGAGATATCGAAATGGACTCGGCGAAAGAGCAGACCTCGGTGTGAGGTTTGGGCGAACCAAGGGGGTCTCGCCGACAAAAGGGAGCTAAAAGCGAGCCGTGGAAATCTCAACCAGATGAACCATTGACGTTTTGACTGATTGACACCTCGGCAAGGAAGATCAACAAAACAAGACAGCACGTTTCTGCTCTGAAGTCAAGAGCATTCAAAGCAGCTCGACCGGGGGGAATTCAAAGGTGGACATGAGGATCAGAAATGAATGCGATGGTTGCTGCTAAAGATCTGAGGGCTTCTCCAAGGGCGATCTTTCACACCGACATGAACAACAGGACACGCAGGGTGCAGCATTAACTACATGAAAAATCTAAAGGCTGATCTTTCTGATAGATATTTTGTAAGCCCTAGGGGCCGGCATCACTTTTGTATATAAGGCATTTTTGCCTTCTTGTAAAGGAGTTCTCCTGATGCTTTAATGAAGTTTGTGACCCTTTTTGCAGTCCTCTCTCAGACTAGCAAGATTCTGTAACTCAGTTTGGAACATAATATACAAAATCTACCTTGGTTACTATTGATGGTCCATCATTCTACCCTTCTGATTCTTGTCAAGTATAGTGCATTCTTTTTAAGTGATTCATTGAGCTACTTAGTGAAATATTCTCTTTCCTTATAGCTTTTTGTTTCATGTCGTGCCTTTCTTTGCAGAAATAGTATCATGCAGGTTACAAACTGTGTTTACTTAATCCTGCACATGAGCTTCTAGTTTGTGAAAATTTGCCTTTCCTTCTTAAAGGCATGTGCATGTCAAACCTGTTTGAATGTGTGATCTACAGGATCTTGTTGTGCAGTCTCATGGCTATCACCAGTATTCAAGTGTAGCTCAAGTACCTCATTGTTCCTGTCATTTCGGTGCATCACCTTAGAGTTTAATTTTCATTTTTTATGCATTATCTCTTTCCCTTTTCCTTCAAAAAATCAGTAGTTTTAGGTGACACCAAAGGAAGCCGACCTTCTCCGGAGGTTGACCTCTGCTTACAAGAAACCCACATTTTTGGAGGTCTTCCAATGTTACACTGAGGCGTTGGACAACAGGTTCAACAGGGTGCAACTTCAGGGGATAACAGTTATACATCAAAGTTTTTAATTAGCCATGGAGAAATTTTTATAAGATTTTGATGATCTCAAGTATGGTATCATGCCTAACATAATAGCCAAGGATGGTGAAATAAAGGAGTATAGGGTAAGGAGAGTTGAGTTTAGCAATGTGTTATCCCCCATCCTAAGCTCTATTCTTGCAAATGATACTCCAGATGTGGACAAGATGAATTCTACTTTAGAAAAGTTGATAAAATTGGAGATGATTTTAGAGAAGTTTGTTAAGGATACAAAGAAGTGGATTGATAGGGGATATTCTAATCATTTGCTTCACATTAGATCAATTTCGGCACATCCTTGGCCATCAGAAGATGTTTTTGCAACATGGATGGAGAAATACAACTAACAAAGTGCACGAGCCTTCTCCTTCTTGTCTCATCATGTATGTCAAAAAATATCTCCTCAGGCAACTTCTAACTATTTTGTCTATAATGTCCCCTTTTGGGATTGTCCTAAATCTTGCCCTAGACTCATGAGTTTAATATAGTTAGGGTTATAACTTACCAATTAAATGTTTTAAGAAAGATAGATCTAGGTTTAGGTCATACAATCATGTTAGATAATATTGGAAATATAATTCATATGATCAAAACATATATAATAAATGTCTTACCTATTTGAACTATGTAGAAATATATAATTATTTCAAACTAGATAAACTACACAATATCCATAATGCATATTGGAAGTTTGATCATAATAGGACTTGGATGAGAAACATGATAAGTCCACCCAAAGCTATCCATACTAAGCCCACCAAATATACCATCCCTCTTGACTCCAAGTGGCAGACACATAGTCATCCAACATGGAGTGGCGTACTTAGTGGATAAACTTATATTTGCTTTCCCTATCCATGCTGCCTTATCCATCCCTCTTACAATCAACAACCAATCCATGTAGAGATTGGGGAGAAGCTACAATAGGAGGCCCGTAGACTCCCCTTTCTAAGCCCAAGGGCGAACACTCACCCCCTTGGCTCCAAGTGGCCAGCTTGGAGTGGCGTACTTAGAAAGAAATCTAGTATCTGCTCACCCTGTTGGTATTTCCTCC
>VDFB02262880.1:0-89676 GCA_007258455.2 Sequoia sempervirens
TTAGCTGTTAATTAACCTAGTTGTATTAATTGTTATAAATAAAATATTTGATTATATTATGTGATTTTATTGAGAAATTAATCTATTGTTGGGTCATAGAATTTAACATGGTATCAGAGCACTAAAATTTGAATATGAAGCCAAGATTTGTGATGCATATTTCAAGAAAAAAATTAGCATTCCGTCTCTAGATTCTTTTTATGGCTATGGAAACTAGTGTTCGATACAAGGATAGGCTTGAAGGTGTGTCTAAATTCTTGCAGTGGAAGGTTTGAATTACATCTGTTCTCAAGGAGAATAGGTTGTGGATCTATGCTAGTACATAAGTGACACTGCCAATAAATGATATTGTTGCCTTAGATTTGCATGAAGTCAAAGAGGCCAAGGCTCAAAGGATTATCCTAGATGGAGTAAGAGATCATTTAATTCCTCATTTATCAGAGAAAGACACCATCAAGGAGATGTGGGATACTCTCACAAAACTTTATTAAAGTGACTATTTGAGTCGTAAGATGATGCTCAAGGACAAATTGCATAATACCAAGATGTACAAAGGTGAGAGTGTGACCTCTTACTTGTGTAAGCTGACACAGGTCAGGGATGGGCTTACTATTGTAGGAGAGATGATTGATGAAGATAAGTTGGTGTGTATAGCCTTGAATCATGTTCTGAAGCACTGGGAAGTGTTTGTTAAGTGTGTTGTCAGCAGAGATCAACTACCTAATTGGGAACAACTTTGGGATGATTTTTTTAAGAGGAGATCCATGAAGGTGCTCATCAAGGAGATCAGACGAAGAAGTCTAATAAAGGGAAAACAAAAGGTTCTTCTTCCAAGAATGGGAAGAAGAAATATCTGAGAAAGATAAAAAAAAATTATTGCCATCAGATGGGTCACTATGCTATTCAATGTCCAAATAAGAAAAATAAGGACAAGTAGAATAAGCAAGTTGCTACTGCAGTAGAGGTGGACAAGTTTGCATCATGATTTGAGAATGAGTTTTCACTCATTACTTGTCTCTCAAGTTCAATTTCCAGTGAGGTATGGTATATTAATAGTGGGGATTCTTGCCACATGACGAGAGTCAGAGAATGTTTCACCAAGTTGGAGTAGAAGAAGCTAGATTTCTATATTGAGCTCGAAGATAGTGCCAAATTCCAAGCAACTGGTCTTGGCACAGTCAACTTTCAAAGGTATTTTGGAAAACCCTTGTTGGTGGAGGATGTATTGTATGTCCCTAGCATGAAAAATAATTTAATCTCAATTTCTGCTTTGGAAGACAAGGGTTACACCATGACCTTTGAGAGAGGAAAAGTCTATGTTCGTCCCAAAGATTCCAAGGTTCCAATGTCTATATTTCAATTGGAGTTAGACATGGTAGCTTGTTTTGGTTATAGTTTGAGCCAGCAATGCATTGGTTAGCAGTTGTAAAGGGCTAGGAGAATTGTGGCATAGGAGGATAGCTCATGTTCACCATGGAGCACTTAATATTCTCAAGGAAATAGTGATGGGGCTACCTTGGATGAAAACATAAAAGAATGAGGTGTGCAAAGGTTGTGCACTTGGGAAATATTCCAAGACCATTTTTCCAAGCAGTGACACTAGATCTGAAGGGATTTTGGATCTTGTACATTCAGATGTGTGTGGGACCATGTCAACAACATCCTTGAATGGGTACAAGTATTTTGTTACTTTCATTGATGACTTCTCCATGAAGACATGAATATATTTTCTAAAGAATAAGGATGAGGTCTTTAGTACATTCAAAGAGTTTAAGGCTCTCATGGAGAACCAAATAGGGAGGAAGATCAAGATATTGAGGTTTGATAATGGAGGTGAGTATAGCTCGAATTCCTTAAAATATTTTTGTGCTTAGGAAGGTATCAAGAAAGAGTTGATAGTTTTGTACAACCCTTAGCAGAATAGGGTCATTGAATGGAGAAAAAAGGGTGATAGTTGGAGCAGCCAAGCCCATGCTTCATGATCAAGATCTTCCTTGGTTCTTATAGGAAGAAGCTTGCAATACATCTGTGTATCTGCAAAATAGGATCCCTCACAGTGTTGAGAAAGTTGACTCCAGAAGAGGTGTTCACTGGTAAGAAACCAAATTCGGGGCACATTCACATCTTTGGATGCCTTGTGTATTGTCACATTCTTGTTGAGAAGAGAACCACATTGGAACCTACTAAAAGAAGGGTATCCTTGTTGGGTACAGTGAAAATTCTAAGGGTTATCGAGTTTACATTCCCGCTCTTAGGAAATTAGTGGTTCAAAGAGATGTAAAGTTTGAGGAAGAGAAAGCTCTTCAAAAGTCTAGCAACTTGATGAATGAGGAGGAGCAATCACCCACAGTTGAGGAGCACAAATTCCTCAAACTTCAGTAATACAAGCTGGAGAGCAAAGCAAGCAGGCCAAGATGGGTGATCAAAAGGAGGAATAAATAATTCCTTAGCCTCATATTCTTATTACTGAGAAGAGGAGAAATAGAGTAACTGAGCAGACACTGAGAGAGGCTCAAGAATATGTTGGTGATCCTAAAGATTCAGTTAGACAAAGAAAGGCTCCCAGACATTATTCTGAGTATGTGGCACTTATGAGTGAATTAATTGAAGTAGAGCCTTCCAACTTTCAGGAGGCATCCAAGCACCAAGTCTGGAGAGATTCCATGGTGGAAGAGTATTCTTCCATTATGAAGAATAGTGTGTGGGAGGTAGTATCGTGACCAAAAGATAAGTTTATGGTGGGATCAAGATGGCTATATAAGATTAAGCATGTTGCATATGGTAGTGTGGAAAATTTTAAAGCTTGGTTTGTGGCTAAGGATTTTTCTCAAAAGGAAGGAGTCAACTATGACAAGACTTTCACTCCAGTAGCTAGGTACTAATCCATAAGAGCTATCATTTATGTAGTAGCACAGATGGGTTGGAGGATTCAGTAGATGGATGTAAAGATGACCTTCTTCAATGGAGTGATTAAGGAAGAGAGTTACACAGAGAAACTAGAAGGATTTGAAGCACATGGGAGGGATTCTCATGTATGCAGGTTGAAAAGAGCATTGTATGGACTCAAGTAGGCTCCTAGGGTGTGGTATTCATGTATTGGTAGTTACTTGCAGAGCGTGGGATTCATCAAGAGTGAGGAAAATCCAAATCTATACTATGTTTAGGTGAAGGGTGAACTTCTCATATTGGTGTTATATGTTGATGCCCTATTTCTCACAGGGTCAGAGGAGCTCATAACACACTACAAGAAGGATCTTGCAAGAGAGTTTGAGATGAAGGACTTGGGGTTGATGCATTTATTTCTTGAATTGGAGTTATGGCAGAAAGAGGGAGAAATATTTCTTGGACAAGGGAAGTACTTACTTGATATCTTGAATCAATTCAAGATTAGAGGAAGTGGACCCAACTTTATACAGACAGTTGATAGGCTCTCTTATGTATTTGGTCAACACTAGACTAGGCATTTGTTATGTAGTGAACTCACTTAGTCAGCTTATGGTGGAACCTAAACGTGTGCACTAGATAGTTGTGAAGCATGTTTGGAGATATCTCTAAGGCATAGTTGATTATGGAATGAAATATGTTCAACTAGATGGAGTGAATCTTGAGGGGTTTACTAATGAAGACTGGGTAGGAAGTACAACTAATCGGAAGAGCACTTCAAGGTGTAGTTTTAGTTTGGGATTAGGAGTAGTCTCTTGGGACAATAGGAAATAGAAGTCAATTGTGTTGAGTTCTATAGTGGCCAAGTATACGGGAACTAGTATGGATACATGTGAGGCTATCTGGCTTTAGAAACTTCTAGCTGGGCTCTTTGATTAGGAGTTGGATTCTATAGTCATTTACTATGATAATCAAAGTTGTATATAACTCTCTGATAATCTAGTGTTTCATTACAAGTTAAAGCACATTGAGATCAAGTACCACTTCATCAGAGATTGTGTGGAGAAGGGGATAGTGAAGCTCCATTACATTCCTATAGATGAATAAATAGAAGATATCTTGATGAAGGCCTTGATGAAGAGAAAGTTTGAATTCTTCAAGGATAAGTAGGGTGTTGTGCAGAACACCTTCCTCGTTAAGAGGGAGTGTTTATTTTCTAGCTCGAAAGGTGGGATGTGGAGTTGCTTTAAAGAAATTCGAGTTGGATTTTCAACAACATCAGATTTTTTATTCTTTAATAGAATGTTTTCAAGTTTGTGAGGGAATGATAAATCCAAGAGTGATTTTATGTGTCATTTAAAGCCAAAGAATATAAGGAAAGTTTCTTTTCTTGCATGCTAAGTAAAGCAGCTGGGATCCATATATGTAAGATTGTTGTAGCAAACTTGTATTGTATTTTTTAAAAGAAAAGTTTGTTGTTAGGCTGAATAGAAGATCCAACATTTGTAGGTTTTTCCCTGCATTTGGGTTTCTTGGGTAATTCTATGTTATTGTCTATCTATGATTGGCTTCTTGTTATTTTTTTTCTTATGTTGGTATTACTTTTTTATTAACCTAGCTGTATTAATTGTTATAAAGCAGATATTTGATTATATTATGTGAATTTATTGAGAAATTAATCTATTGTTGGTTTATAGAAATTAACATCACCATTCTCAGAAAGATCATGGGAGAATTGATGTTTGATTAAACATGTAGGGCACCATATAAGATGGATTGTTGTTGATATATTTTGTTTCTTGTAATTTCTTCCTCCATTGATCTTGTTAATATGTTTTCAACAAGTTCTATAAGAGAATGTGTATAAAGGAAGGTAAATATTTGTGTTCATTGAATCATTGTCAATGTATAAGGTACAAATTCATGATGGTCTAGAAACTATTACTTTGGCTTGCAAAATTGATATTGAGTTAGTTTCAAGTTAGTGTGAAATTTGGAGGAGTTGGTTATACATGTCCTTGTACAATCAAAAGGGCATGTATTAGTTCTAATTTGTAGGGGTTTATTTTATCACTGTATACAGTGGTTGGTATTTCTATTTTTTCATTTCCCTTTATTTTTGTTAACTACACTCTATCACTTTCACTAGTTGGTTATGTAGAACATCGTTTTCTATTGGTACAATTTGTTTCAAATTTTTTATGTTTGATTCATTCCAAAGAAGGAAGATATAGTTTTTTTTCCTAAAGAAAGAATGAATTTTTAAGAGGTATCAATCTCTATATGCAGTTTCCATATGTCAAGAGGTCTTTGTTCATCTTATGGATAAATTTTGTGGTCCTAGTTATGGTTTGCATTATTTTGCAATTGATTAAGAAGAGGAATTAATGATAGCAGTTGTATATAGAGGGAAAAGTCTTGTTATGATCGAGGTGATAATTTTAATAGCCGATATAGATTATTGCTAATAGTCAATACATTCAAACATCAATATAAGGGTTTACAGGTAAAGTTTTTTTTTGGTAGTTTTCTTTATTTCTAAGTTTGATTGATCCATCAAATGTACTAGATTTATCTCAATGATTTTTCTTTCAGTCTAAGTTTGATTGATTGGTCAAATCTAGTAGATTTATCTTAGCCGAGGTTGTGAAATTTTAAGTGAATGAATTCAAACTTGATTATGCTTCATATTAGTGTTTTGATGATTTTGTATGTGGATTGATAATTTTAATCTCTTGTATGCCAAGTGTGCCTTTGTACACTAGTAAGTTGGTGAGGGTATGGAAGAAGAAGAGTTATTAGGAGGCCAAGAGAATGTGGACCCACCAATTATTCATTTGCAATACATGAGGATTCATAAATGGTGACATAGTCATTTGAATGCACCTAATATTAGTGGTAACTTGGAAGTAAGTTTCTTTGCAAGAGAAGACGTAACTCAAATTACTTTTATGAGTATTGTAAGATTTCAAGTATTTTATATACCTTCACTATTATGTACCTATTAGGTAATCTATATTCTTACTACCAATGCTTAAGAAAGTGCATTCCAAAACATTAAAACAATTATTGAGTATCTTGTAAATGAGTTTATCAATGTTACCAATGGATCTTAAAATAGTTATGCTTGGAATTTCAATATTGTCTTTGCTACATCTGATGAGGCCTCCAAAGACTCAACTAAGACATCAAATGAAAAAGTGTAATAGGATCTATTGGAGGTTAGTGACACCAAAGGATGGAAGAATTTCCATCATCTCAAGTCATCTTCTCACTTTGAGATGATGCTTTATATGAGGAGCATTTTTTCTTTATTTACTTCTTTTCTCGTTGATGTTGATGGAGTTCAAGAATACATTGTAAAGTTTTATTTTTGGAGATAGCTAAGGGATTTGGTGTTGAACTCAATATTAATTGTTGTCCAGTGAGTTTACGAGACTATGATTAATAATTATACCCTTTCGAGGGTCATCAAACAACTTGATGGAGACTTATGTTTGCAGAGATCAATATGGATTGTTGTCAAATAATTCAGGAGTTAGTCATTTGGGAGTTCAAGAAAATGGTTGTCCAAGAACTCAAGGATTAATGTCAAATATACACCTCTATGAGGGTCATGAGACAGCTTGACAGATTTCCACTTGATTCAGGATATTTTTCTTCAAGGAATATCTTCTCAAGAATGCATATATATTTTGTAATAAAAAATCTTTGTCATGGAAGTCTTCAAGGTCTCTCTTGGAAAAAGTGAATTTCAAGTTTTTAGGGGTGCATTTGTAGGAACAATGTAATGAGAAAATATTGGCATAACATGTTATTACATTGTTAATGGTGGGTTTTGTTATATAACTTATATGAAGATAATTAAACCAACTGCAACCACACACTTCTAAACCTATATAAATTTCTTGTTTCTTAGTGAGTATGATATCATTCTTTTCACCCCTTCATGGATTGCTATCAAGAAGGGTACATCACTTGTTAAGTAAGTCCTCTTTTAGGTTGTTATTTATAGCCATAATGCTATTTTTTGGAAAAAATTCATGGGATTGTCATCCTTTGAATCTCATCTCCTTTTCCATATATTCCCTTTGAGTATTTAAGTATTTTTAGATGCTAGTTAGTCTAAAATGTCATTAAAATGTCAATAGTTTTAAATTATCACATAGTGGGGTAAGCTCACATTTTTATTAGAAAGATCTAATTCTGTGACCCTTAGGAGGGGATGAAAATAATCGAGCAACTTTACGTTCTATTTTGGTAGATTAAACATGTTCTTCTTTAGAGGAGAATGATTTCTCTTACTTGGGAATATAATCCTAAAGGGGTTTATTTAGTTTCTTTTGGGTACTAGATATTAGAACATAAAAAATATGGGCACAATGATTGTCTTAGTGGAAAAAGATCTAGAATAATTATTGTTGGCTTAAATGTAATTTCTCTCCTTGGCAACTTTATCAAAATAAATACCTTACCTTACATAGGAAAATATAATAGAGATAAAATTACAAGGTCCTTTAATGTGTTCTTTGTGGGGTTAATGAGGAGTCTATGATTCATCTTTTCTTTTAGTTATCTTTTTATTTCGTATTTGGATGCACTTGTGGCACATCTAGAACCAACCTCTAGTTCATGCTATGTTGTCCATTTTTTGGCTAGTTTGGGATGTCCTCCTACATTTGCTTCTTTAATCTTGGTGTCTTAGGATATTGGCCATATCTTTATTCTTTGGAAAAAATGGTTGGAAAAATATCATTCAATCTTATAGAGTTACTAGATTCTTATTAGGTATGTTTGATAGAAGATTTTAGATTCAATAATTCTTTTTTTGGTGACTATCCTCTATGAATGAAATCTTAGCTCCATGTAATATTTAGATTTTGAGGAAATTAGGTTTGGGTCATTTGGTAAGCTCTACTCATTTTGGCTCTAGGACTAAATCTTCTCATAAGGTGAATAGAGCAAGTAAATGGTCCCCCCTCCATTGATTTTTTTAGATTAGTACTAATGGTTTTTCCCATGAAAATCCAAGTGTAGTAGGGATTGGTGGAGTTGGTTAGGATAGTGCTAGTTTGGTTCAATTATTTTATCCTTTTCTATGAGGTTTGGTGCTAATAGTTATAAGAAGGTCCAAGCCATCCTATTAGCTCTAGAGAAAGCTTGTGCGATGGGTTGGAAGTATTAATTTATGCAATGGATTCTATAGTATTTGTCTCCCTTCTAAGTAATAGGAGGCTTCAAGAGTCTTCTTAGGGGATGACAATTTTTGTACATGGAGTAAATTTTTCACCTTTCATGAAACTTTAATTTGATCTCTTTTATTCATATTCCTAGAGAGTATAATACTATTGCCAACTACTTGGCTAAATGGGCCTCTGATGTTCATCATAAATAGAATGTAACAGATTGAGTCCTTGTTTTCTGCTATTTTTTTTGTATTTTCTTTAGCTAATTCATAATTATTTAATTTTATTTTTCTATTTTATTTTTCCTAAAAATTTTGTGCTTCATTGGTTTTACGGAATTTCTTTGGTTCATGAAGGTGGTGGGTTTGTAGAAAATCTCCTTGAATATTTACCTTATGAAATTTATGATAAATGTTGCTATTTAGAAATCCTTTTGCATTTTCATATATTCTTAATTAATATATTTATCCTCTTTTACCAAAAAAAATAATATATAATATATTTATTCACTCATTAATACTTTAAATATATTTAAAGGTTCATTTTATTTCCCTTCAAATATTAACATCAAAAAATAATATTTTAAAATACAATACACTCACAAATATTAATTATGCTCAACTATTAATACTTTTTAATATAATTCATCCTTCTCTAAATTAATTTAAATTTTCCATTCAACTTTTTTGAATCATTCGTTTAATGCCCTTTTATAAAAAATAAAATAGATACCATAGTATAATCGAGGAAGGACATATTAGGGGAGAGGACCCAAGCATGTTTCAATAGGTGTTATAACATTTGTTGATTTAATGCCCAATATTTTAACAATATTGGACCAATAGTTGTGACTTTAAAGTTGTTAGTGTTGATGATGACTACCCATAATTGAATGAAATGTATTCCTTAGATCTAAAAAGAAACAAATCATGTGATGCCACATTAGCACACCAATTAAACATGACTTAGTGCACAATTATTGGTCTCACTTTTTTTTGGGTTTTTTTGGACACCTCAACAAAAAGCATGTTGATGTGGCATCATATTTGATGATGTGAGCCTGAAACCTTAGTTATAAGTAGGGGACTTGCCAAATAAGTTGCTGTAAAAAAATTGAGAGTGATTTGAAATTTCCACGTGAGATTTTGAGAAACCCAAAATTAAGACACTCAATTATCGGTCCTCTCCCCTATCTGCTAGCAAAAATCACCAAATTTTATTAACAAACCACCCAACAATAACAATAAAAAACCAGTCAGCCTTGGTTTGACCCTGGAGGTTAAGCTACAAGGGCAGCAGTTGGGCTGTTTAAGGTTCAAATCCCACGGTGGATAGTGGGATTGCCGCAGGGAGAAAGCAGACGCGGGGTCAACAAAGGCAGCAGTGACGGTGGATATGGTGGGCAGTGGATATGGTCACAGCAGCAGTGGTTAAGGTGGGGGCGGCAATGGTGGTTATGGAGATATTGGGGATGAGGTCCCCTGTAGGTGGCCTCACTATTTCATAGCTCCAATCAAAACGTAAAGTGCTGCCCATTAACAGCAATTTACCAAAGAAAAAAATAAAAAAACAATCAGCCCAATACAGTCCAAGTGCAAATACTTTTTAAGGAACTCTCGACCCTAACAACATCCCTACTTGCAGACTCGTTGAGCAACTTTGCATTCTATAATCATTAAGAAATCCTTTCTTATGTGAGGCATGACGTAACAGTATTTTTATTTGTTTCAAATACTTTTCCATTATCCTTTAGGAATCCTCTATAATCATTTATAAATCCTATGTTGCGTGAGGCATGACATAACAGTATTTTTATATATTTGAAATCAGCTTTCTTGAGCCCAACACATTGGAATTTATTAAGATGCCCTTAATTGATTTAAGTCAACGATATCATTCATTAAAGATTTATATTTATTTATGTAGTGAAATGAATTTGTCAAAGAAATTGTTTACCTATATAAATTGTTTACCGAACTCATGGAATTGTTAAAACGTAATCGTTATCATCTTGTATTCTGTCATAGTTTCAGCAACTGCAATGGCTATGATCAAAGTGCATGGCTATCATTTATCCACTGCAACTGCAATGGTGCGTGTTTGTTTAAATGAGAAGGAAGTGGATTATGAGTTTGTCATGGTAGATCTCTCTAAGGAGGCTCACAAGCAACCTCCCATTCTGGCTCTCAATGTAAGTAAAAGCAACCCATTTCACTTTAGGCTACAAGTTCTATTTGGCCTTTGATATATTGTTCCAATTTTAGTTCAGGTATTGGAGTACTATCTTCTATATTTTATCCCTTGGATCTTATCTTAGATATTAAAATAGATTAGAAGTATTTTTTTTATGTGATTTGTGTGTGCTTTGCTTTGATATCCTCACTGAGAATATCATTTCACAATCCTCACTGAGAATATCATTTCACAACAGATGTGAGGTAATATCTTTTATAATTTATCCCTTGAATCTTATCTTTGATCTATAAATAGATTAGAAATATTTTCTTATGTGATTTGTGGATCTAGGAAAATTCACCATCAGTTATTCATTGTCATCAATTTACTGTCAGCAATTCACCGTCAACAATTTATCATCATGACATATTCATTGTGTATACAATTCACCACCAGCAACTCATCATCATGGTATATTCACTATGTATACATTTTTCAATATTTAAATGGCCAAGAGCACGTAAAAAGAAAACGTACAGAGATTCTACTGAACACATAAAAAAGGTGTACACGATGAATATATCACAAACATGAATTGTTGAGAGTGAGTTGTATACGTGATGAATATATCACGACGGTGCATTGCCGATGGTGAATTTTCTTGACACTGTGATTTATGGATTCTTTTCTTTGATATCCTAACTGAGAATATTGCTAATGGGTACTATCTTCTATAATTTAGAACCCACAATTTTTTTGGTAAAGATTTGGTATATAACATCTTTTATAGATCTGTGGTCAATCCATGTATTGTTCACGTAGAGACTAATAACATGTATTGTAAATATGGTGATTGTGCGCTCTGTGGGTGCCCTCGTTTGAAAATTAGACACCTCAATATATTAGAAAACGAATGTTACAACTGGATTTTTACTCTGCTATTTTAACAGATCTTTTGATGGCGTTGCAGCCATTTGGACAAGTTCCTGTCATTCAAGATGAACATATCACCTTGTTCGGTAAAGTCAAATCTGCTAGATTTAACTATTTCATGTAGACTGCTCAGAAAGATGTTTATTGGGTCATGGATTAACCCAGAGACCTAGCTGGGTTATGAATTTAGATTAAGAAGTCCACATTGGAGTACCTTTTCATTTAACTTGTATAATCATCAAATCATAACTCAGAGATTTCTACTTCTTGATGAAGAATGAAAGTAGCCTGAGCTTTGCTAATATGTAACTGACATGCAATTGCTTTTGGGCAGAGTCAAGAGCCATTATCAAATATTTAGCAAAGAAGTACCAAGGACAAGGCACCAATCTGTTGGGAAGTACTATAGTAGAGCAGGACATGGTAGAGAAATGGTCGGATGTGGAATCACAGTCATTCACTGCTCCCTGCTCTGCAGTAGTGTTTCAGATCCTGGTCGTTCCTAGGCTTGGAGGAAAGACAGACCAAGCGGTAGTGGACATCACCCTTAAAAAGTTGAATATTGTGCTGGACATTTATGAAGAAAGACTTTGAAAGAGCAAGTACTTAGCTGGTTTTTCTTCAGCTTGGCTGATCTTCAACATCTATCATATATCATTCACAATTTTCCAGACAAAGGTGAAGTGAATGTTGAGTAATTTCAATGAGTAAATGATGAATATCATGTTTAGAACAAAAAAAACTTCACGATCCTAGACTTACCATAGACTTACTTGAAGAATATGAAAATCATTCTATTTATTTAGATTTGCAAGAGAATGGAAAAGCAAGCATCACTTTTATTTTTCAAGAAAAATGGGAAAAATCTCATAGCCCACGTGAACTATGAGAATTCCTACAATCTATATAAGGTATCAAGAGTACATACGAAAATGCAAGTTTGACTCGTCAAATACAATGAAATGGTCCCTATTAGACTACATTTCAGCACCTAGCCTCCTTTACACGACCAAAAGCTATAATAGATCATCCCGTAGAAAAAATTAGAAGTGGTGAGACCTCCCAACAAATAAGAGCTAGGGACTTAATATTTAGAAATAGAAGCCTAAAGAATTAATATTATATGTAGATTGGAAAGGTCCATATATTATCAAAGAAGAAGATATTGTTGATGATAATTTTTTTCTTATGTATTATGGGAGGCGAGAGATTGGTGAAATTATCAATAACGTCTACTTCAAAAAATACTACATTTAAAAAAATGGAAAGCCTACATGAACTACATTCTATTCATCCCATCCTTTTGTGTGTAGTTGATTACTCATTTATGATTCTCATCTTAGTTAAAGTCATATGTTACTAATATATCAATTATCTCATTACATTCCTAATAGAAAAAATACTTTAAATTAATCTTCATTTAGTCACTCTAATTCCTTAGTTTTATTTTCATTAGGTAACTTAGCTTCTACAGTACTATTTAAAAGCTAATAGGCGACTCTACTCAACTCTCCTTAGTAATGGGAAGTCTTAGAAGTGACTTGGCACCCATTAGTTGCATCTAATCCCTTAACCACCTTACCTATTCCTTGGTGTTGAATCATCAACTTTTCCTAGTAATATGGGATTAGGTTAAGCGATCTAACACTTTTAAAGTCAAATTTGAAAAATGAAAGAAAGACTATGAGGGTGATATTTAAAAGTAAAATTAGTATATAAGAAATGGATGCACACTTATGTTACATAAATAAATCTAAGAACCCTACTCACCTTCAAGTGGATCATCCTTGCTAAGGAAACTTTCTTTTACCCTAGAATTGACATTTTGGTCATCATTGATCTAAGTCTAGGAATTATTTATAAAAATAGTTATTTGATGATGTTTAGTGTTAGCCTAATGGTCAATTTAGATTGGATTAGTCTTTTCCCTTTGCAAAATTATCTCAAATAATCCTTTTGATTTTTCCTATTTCTATTTGATTCCATTAAGTTCTTGCATCTTCGAACATTAGTGAGTAAGCTATATATCAATCAACCCATAATCCACTAAGTCAAGAATCAATAATGAGAAAACATAATGACCATGATATTATTATACCATCTAGAAAATAAATTGTAGCAAAGTGAACCCATACATATTTGAAATTAATAAATACTCAAGTCTATTTTCTATATGTTGTACATATATATATCCATCATTCATACTTCATGTAATGACAAAAATTGTATGCCCTTCTTGGAGATGGTACAATTTCTCACTTAATTTGGGAATGATTAACATTAAAATGGACCTAATGTCACCTTGATCTAGTTTTATAATGTATTTTCTACATTCACATTAGATTTAGGGCCCTTTTAAGCTAAATAGACCTAATTTTGCCTTAATTTAATGTAATAAAGTGTATTTATTTGTACCTTCACATTAAGTTTAAGACCCTTGTAAACTAAGTGAACTTAATTATTCCTTATTTAGGGTGTTGTAAAGTGTTGTAACACACTTTCACATTAATCTAGGGTTTTATTAAATAATTGGGCTTCTTTATGTCTTAATTGACCCTATTTTACATCCACAATCCTTAATTAATGCATCTATTTGAGGATAATCCTCACATAAACTGACAACCAATCATAATTTAGGTGTTTTTAGGTTGTGTGATCCATATTTAGTGATCTGGGACTCATAATCCACCTTGGGCATATGAGTTCCACCTAGGTTTTTGGGCCCCAATCTGGATTTTACATCATTCTAAGCATTTTTGAAAAATATGTCCCGTAGTTAAGCCTAATGGGACTCATATGCCACTTGTGGTGTGGGAGTCCCATGTGGCCCAAAATAAAATTTAATTCAAATTATTCGTGGGACTTATCCTCCTAGATCTAATGTCGACTTGTGGTGTTGTAATTTTAGGAAATTTAGCATAAATTAGTATAAATACAAGGTTGGGTATGTGCAGGATCATCATGGAAAAAACAAGCCCTTAAGTAGCAAAAAAATTAGAAAAATCAGAGTTAGGAAACTTGACGTAAAATTATGAATAAGTTATCTATATTATTTCAAAATTATGTAAGAATAGAATCTGTAGAAAATTGAATGTAGTTTCTAAACTACTAGGTTAGTTTTAGAAGAAAAAAAATCTATTTGGTGAAAATTTAAAATTTCAATGCAGTAATACTTAAATTTCAGGGAAAAAATAAGAAGTAGGTGTCCTGACCACCCTAACCACAATAAAATGATAATATTTTTTTATAAGATTTTATAAATAAGTAGAGGACTCATGTCCCAATGTGATGCATTTTTTTGTAATTTTTTTCCAAGTAAATAATTAATTATGAATTTTTTATTACAACTTTTAAAAAATATTAAAAACTCGTATGTCGACCACCTTAACATGGTCAAAATTTCATGAAATTCAATTTTTTTTAATCCTATAGTATGTGAAGCATAGAATGTGATATGTTTTGGATTCAAAAATGTGATACCATTTGAAAGATATAGATGTTTTTCAATCAGTCTATCAATCAGGACTTTAGTCATAATTTGAATAGAAAATGAATAATAATTACTTATTAAATTCAAAGTAAAGCATAATTTATATTTGTGGAAAGCTAAGAATCTCATTTAAAAACCCTTTTCGTTTCATCAATTTTGGGTTAAAAAAAAGTCGCCAGCTACATACCCATCATATTGCCACTTTTTGGCTCATCATGATCCTGCACATACCCAGTTATTTCACTCATTTTCACCTAAGAATATAAAGAAAGCATGCCTTACAGAAAACTTGAGTTTACAAGAGCCTTCAAGAGTTTACAAGACTTCACAAGAGTATTCAAGAGCATCTTTAAAGCATTCAAGGTCATAATTTTTCATCAATTGTTGCAGCAATTCAAGATCCATCATCATGTCAAGGTTATCAAGCATCAAGCATGTTTTTGAGCTAGTGTTGTGATGTTGCATTCAAGATCCAATACTAAGCATTATTCTAAACTTATTTCAAGATTAAGATCTACATCTTTCATGGCCACTTCATGTTAGATTTATAGTTTACAAGACATCATTCAAGGTATCATTGTTCATGTTTCATGTCCTTATTTCATTATCTCATCATTTGGTTTGATTACCTAAATGAGGTTGAACCAATGAAAACCCCTATTCTCTAACTATCAACATTTTTTTCTCTCTGCATGTGTGATTGTAGATCTAGGTGCCTTGGAGCTTGAAGATCCTTTGAAGATTAGGTTGCAAGGTTGAAGAAAGGCATCAAGTCATCACAAGGTTGTCATCTTCACTAAAAGTCACCTATAGGTTGCATATCAAGGTTTCGGATCCAGAAACAAAGTGTGTAAGGAATAATAGAGTTTTGAGACTAGATTAAGGCCTTCACCTTCAAAAAAGTTGAGTGGGACTGATACACCACTTGTGGCATATGAGTCCCAATATAGCATGTTTTCCAAATTTTAGTTGTTTCAGATCACACACTATTAGATTCTAGTTTTGGCACAAAAACCCTAGTCTGGGACTAAATCGCCTAGTCTAGTGTATGAGTCCCAACACACATTAATTTCAATTTTTAGCATTTTAAGTTTTCATTCAAGATCCTACAAGTTTCCAAATGCACACCTTTCATTTCCTAGCTTTCTATTATGTTTTACATGCATTTTTAGGTCATTTAGTGAAGTATTGCATTGCATTAGGTTTTAGCATTAGGTCTTGCATTTGATTAGTCTTTCCAAGTCCTAGCTTGGTGGTGAATCCCTCTTCAGTTTATAATCAAACCCTGGGGAAACCCTATTGCAAGATCTCTTTCTCCTTTGCATACTTTAGATTGAAATCTCTATGGTTTTCCTTGAATGAATGATTGTGAAATGTGTTATTCTATGTCCTAAACCTTAAAGCAACCAAATTGTCATTCATTTCACTTCATTCAACTAGAAAATATAAAAAATGGGAACATAGCATACATATGATCTCCTCACTAGCATGATGGGTGAGAGTAAAGACATTTCTATGATGAAAAGGGGATAAATGAAAGCATGCATACACTAGGAGCTCTTATGCCCTCACTATGATGGCAGAAAAAGTGTCCATCAATGAAGTGAGAAGTATATCATGTCATTCTTGTACCTACATAATTAAAGAAAACAAAATGATAATGGTAGTACCACTTCAAGAGTAATAAAACATGTTAAAAAACATAATAAAATAAAAGTTAGATACTTAAGATTTGTTAAAGTAAATACCTAAAACTAGAATGACTTATGAGGACCTTTTTCCTCTTTGAATGGGTTCACTTTCCCTCATATACTCATTAGTGTACTATGTGATGGAATTATTCTATTGAATGGGACCCTAATGTATGTGAGAATCTTGATTGGGTGCCTCCAACTTTAATTAATGCTTTCCATCTCTCCATGATAAAAGTATCTTCTCCTTCTCATCACTAAGACTATACTCATCCTCCTCCCCATATGAACCACTCTCCTCTCCACTCCTACAATCATCAAATGATGAACCTAGTGAGGTAATTTTTATCTCTAAGGTGGTGCCTATTGGTTCCCAAATCAATAGATGCAATGAGTCCTAAAGAGTAGCCACTCTCTCATATTCAAAATCAATGGGTTTATATGGCCAAAGAATGAGAGAGTGAATAAAATACCCCTTTCTCCCCTATAGTTCAGGCTTTGTTAAACCTAGCAGGGTGATCCCAATAGTATATTTATAAATACTTGTGCACCAAAGTATCAAATACACTGTAAACAATTTTTTCTCCTTTAGATTCTTAATAGACACAATACTATAAAGGATTGGCTGACCTCTATAGTAATGCCTAATTTAAACATGAGAAATGTAATATAATGAGCTCAACACACAAACAAATTGAGAATGAAATTTGATTTGATTTAAATTTTGTACTTGCTCATAATCAGTTTTAGGAAACTACAACATTAAGAGACCAATGCTATATCTCAAGGTGGAGTCATCTAAACCATGCAATTTAAAACCTAACAGAACATTTAATATGTCATAATCATATCTATTAGATGATGCATTACACCATTGATATTCAACAGCTAAACTAGTTATACTTAGCAATCCTAGCACACTGCTGCATAAACCTTTATTTTTGTTATTACAAATTAACTCATACTTTGTATGAGAGTAACAACATCAAACATTTAGGGAAAGACAAGAAGATGAATAATAACAATCTTTGATCACTCATATTCAAAATTTAGGCAAAGTGAACAATGGAGACAACTAGTCCAGAATAATATTTCATTTACATTCAACTATGACTATGTTGTAATTACATTCTTCATTACAAAAATTAGACTATTCCAGAGACCTAAAAACTAGCAATATACATTAAACCCTTGTTACAAAATGTTCTCGTGAAAACTAAACAATGTGCAACCCCTTTTTTTCTGAAACACAAAATCTACACTTAAAGAAAGTGCAAGAACCCTAAATGGAGATCTTTCGATGACACCCGGCACATTCAAGTCCAAAGATCAATAACTTCCTTTGCTTGTCGAACAATCTTCAACTTTCTCTCTATTTTCTTGTTTCTCACGCTTGATTTTCTGTGCAACAGAAAAATATTCCTCTATGTGAAAATTCATCATTCTCCCTTTGTTTGACTGTAAAAACTATTTGTCTAGTGCATTTACCTTGTGACTTTAATTGTAGCTCAAAACTTTCACTTTCATGGTGAAAAAGGCCTTATTTATGAAAATCCGCATTTATCCATGTATTCACCTTTCACTTTTATCTGCAACCTCCATGAAATACATTGTTTGAATTCCTAGAAATAAAGTTTTTTAACTTTATTAAGAAGGCCTTAATTTCACTTTATCCGGCAATAAAAAAAATTAGCCATGAGTTTACAAATTCTAAATGCCCAACATTTAAAATTTAAAATCATTCACTCATGGGGGCATTAATTTTTATTCGAGCAAAAAAAAATTAGCCATGTACTTCACACTTCACCTTTACTTATCTCCCATCGTGAAAATAACTCATCAAACAATAACTTTTAATATTAATCACGGGCCCCACCACTTCTTCATTTCCAACAATTACCATCCCCAATCACGGATAAAATGAGAAAATGGAAATATCAATCAGTGATATGCGAGAACGAAAAAATGCAACATTTGAAAGGTTTTTGTTTTTACTAAGTAAAAGTCCCTAATTAATTTACTGGGCAAGATTTAAAATTCTCATCAGAGTAACTTTAAAATGTGTATTTAAATATCCATGGGCCCACCATGTACTCCACACAAAATTTATTCGGCAAAGAACTTCATCTTATTACATATCTCTATTTTGATGAGAAAATAGAGACAATAATTATTGAAAGGTGATGACAGGCATGTAGTATTTGTCATCACTGATTTAAATGAGAAATTAGGATACAACTGGCGATAAGAGAAATGGAACACCAAAATCATATTTTATTTTATCTTTTGGAAATTTGATTTCATCAAACGTGAAACCCTATCTTCTTCCTAATGAATCCATGAGTATGAGAGCTTACATAATGATGCATTCGTTGATTCAGGCACTGTGATTTGAAAGTGCCCCAAAAGTCTATTCAATGATAATGTTTCTTTGACAATCCTGCCACTGCTCATCGGGCATCGCCAATGAGATAAGGGAAAGCAAAATCATAACAACAATTCGCGATGAGAGAGCACTTCCATCACTGATCACCAATGTCAAATGGAAAATACAAAACAAACCAAGAACACGTGAAGAGTTTTGTCGTGCAAAGATGTGTTGCCATGTTGTCGTGCTTTCGGCCAATAGAAAGCACGAATTAAACTTGTTTTTTCTCCCAAACATCTAAAATACATTTCATATTCTCCCTAAATTCCTCTTTGCATTTTCTCAATATTTAAAATATTCAAAATACTTTAAATATTAACATTTGAAGACATTCGAGAATATGCAAATTTTAATTAAGCCTGCGAGCCAAATGAAGAAATTGCACTGTGCACAAACGGTGACCCCTGAAGCTGAGTTTTTTTGCATGCGATCATAAGCAATTATTTAGAGAAAACCCATTTCATCAAATTTTTCCCAACCATCAAGAATTAGGTACCTCCTTTGTAAACTATCCCCTAGGACGTGTTAGCCACACCTGAAATACATTAAAATAACACATCATATGATCTCTATTTTTAATGAAAATGGAGTTGTAGAGGTCTTAGACCAAAATGAAAAATGGGTTGTCCTTAGAATTTGAAAATTTGAAACTTTTCGGGACACCATTTTTGGCCATGTTGCAGTTAGAAAAGGATTAGTTAACCCATCAAAACTCATCTAGGAGGCATGAAACAGAGCATACATGTTACCATTTGAAGCATTTGTGTAGGATCATGATGGACCAAAAAGTGGTGATATGATGGGTATGTGGCTAACGACTTTTTTTACCCAAAATTGATAAAACAAAAAGGGTTTTTAAAGGAGATTCTCAGCTTTGATAAAACAAAAATGGTTTTTAAATTATGCTTTAATTTGAATTTAATAAATAATTATTATCCATTTTCTATTTGAATTATGACTAAAATCTTGATTGATAGGTTGATTGAAAAACATCTATAACTTTCAAATGGTATCACATTTTTTGAATCTGAAACATGCATCACATTATATGCTTTGCATACTGTAAGATTTAAGAAAGAAAAATTAAATTTCATGAATTTTTGACCAAGTTAAGGTGGTTATAAATAGGAGTTTTTATATTTTTTAGAAGTTGTAATAAAAAGTTCATAATTAATTATTTACTTGGAAAAAAATTACAAAAACATATGCATCACATTGAGACATGAGTCCTCTACTGATATCTAAAATATTATAAAAAAATATTATCATTTTATTGTGATTGGGTGGTCAGATAGACCCCTACATATTTTTTCTTGGAAATTTAAGTACTACTACATTGAAATTTCAAAATTTCACCAAATAGATTTTTTCTTTTGAAATAAACCTAGTAGTTTAAAAACTACATTTAATTTTCTATAGATTCTATTCTTACATATTTTTGAAATACTATAGATAACTTATTCAAATTTTTATGTCAAGTTGCCTAACTTTGATAATTTTTCTGAATTTTTTCCCACTTAAGGGCTTGTTTTTTCCATAATGATCCTGTACATACCCTGAACCAAAAATTGAATACAAAAAATGACATGAAAAAATTCTTCCTCAGGTGCAAGATATTAAATGCCAAAGTTGCCTTCTCTGAAAATTTGGAAATGTTGATTTTGAAACCTTGAAAAAGTTCATTTGAAATAGGCATTGAAAAAATAGCAAATGAGGAGCTAGGGGGATTTAAACTTGCCAAGTGGTAGATAATTATTTAGGAAATCATGGGGAACATTCAGTTTGATGTGCAAGTCATTATGTTACCAAATATAAATTCAAATGTAGGGGCACTTGTTGCAGATTTACTCATTTCAATTTGCAAATCTGAACAATTTGCAAACGGAATCAAGCTGGGAAACTTGACAAGTGGATTCATAGGGCTATTCCAACTGACATGGGGCTTCATTAAGATGCAAAGAATTATGGAAAAATATCAGTTGGGCTTAATGCTGTTGGAAATAGGATGCCATTTAATTGCAAATCCTAAACGTTAATTATTTCATGTATCTCCTAGATTCTTGGAATGTGTTCAACAACCTAAGATTATGATGAAATTAATTATTTGGATGAAATAAATCATGAAATTGAAATTTTTAGTTATTCCTAAATAATAGGAGCATGTGGGTGCACACATGGTAAGGTGAAACTCACCTTGTATTCAGTTAACTATACGGAGTAACAGTTAACACTTTTGAATGCATGTAAAGATCTTAGGAGTTAGGATTTGGTGTTTGCATGCTTGAAGTTCAGTTAAGTTAAGGTTAGTTCAGTTCAATTCAGTTCAGTTTAGTTATCTTCAGTTGCATGCATGATGGTTATTTTGAGTTGCATGTAGTTAGCTTCAGTTAACTTGTAATGCATGGCTAATAACATTGAGTTGTATGACAGATAACATGGACTACCTCTAGTTAACAAGGGACGACCATTCTTTGGGAATTGTGTTGAGTAAATGTTTTAGTTAACTATAAAGCACTTGAAGCCAACTTGGGCACCCAAGATGCTTTATTGGAATTACCTCTCATGCATGATAAGATATTTCTGAAGGCTCAGTTAAGTAGCTTAAAGGTGCCAACTTTGAGGAAGAGCTTTGGAATTATCACTGAAGTGAAGGAGAAGTTGTAGCTTCAGTTTGGGACACCCAAATGCATGAAGCACATGTTGTAAGCTTTATTTGCTGATCTTTTGGAATTAAGTTTTGTTACAATGAATTCAAGGTTAGAGATTGAAAGGCTCAATGGTTCTAACTATGAAATGTGGAAATTAAAAATGGAAGATCTTCTTGAAGAAAACACCTCTTTTTTCAACAAATACTCAGTAGGCACAAAGATACAACATCATAAAGATGGCCTACTCAGAAAGGTGCAACATGTGTAAATAAAAAACCAACTTCTAGACCTCCAGACTACTAGAATATTGTGCCTTAGTCTCACAGGTTGAAACCTTTGAAATAGCAAAGTCAGTGTGACATCTCTTTTATTTTGCCGACTACCAGTTGTGCAACCTTGTGGAATTTTTAGGTCGCCGAGACCTTGTTTCTCTCTTACCGACTAGAGCTTGTCGTTGTGACATTTCTATCTCTCTCCACTCGGGGAGATCTCTGGCTGATGGTTTGGTTTCATGTGATGGTTAGGGAGACTAATGGTGACTGGAGTCATCAAAGTAATACAAATGATTCGGTATGAAGTCCTAGTGATATGGCATGTCTTGCCAATGGTGTTACACTTGGAGTTATCAAAGTAACATGTGACTTCGGTAAGAACTCTTGGCGACAAATTGTTTGTCTTGCTGACGCTGTTACACTCAGAGTCATCAAGGAGAGACTTGAACACTCGGTAAGAGCTCTTGGTGACAGGTGATTGTCTCGCCAATGAGCTAGTCTATTTTTGGTATGACTCCTAGTGAAGGGTGGTTTCGGGGTGCCTTGGAACCTTAGGTGTTACCTCTCAGCGATAGCCTAAGTATTGCTGACGAGTGTTCTTTTCAGTATGACTTGAAGAGCTCGGTATGATCTCTTGGTGAATACCGATGTTCTCACATATTGGAATGCTGATGTCTATGTGACTTTGGCACTTCGGTATGACCTCTCACTGACTAGCGATTGTCTTGGCGATAGCGCTACATGTGATGGATATCAGTATGATGTTTTGCTGAAAAGGGGAAGTCCAAGTGATAATTTGTGAACTTGTTATAACGCCTTTCCAATGGTGAGGACTCTTGGCGATAACTACAATAGAGTCTTGTGGCATCAAGGAGACACGGTTAGTGTCTCACTGACATGTGAACACAAGTTGAACATTGTTGACCGATTGGAAGACTATCCTACCTGGTGTGTCTTTGAGCAATTAGAGAAGTCGAATGGGAATTGTTGGAATTTAGTTTGTTGTGGCTATTCTGTGAGGAAGTTCAACAGACAGGGGCAACATGGATATACTCTGCAATTGCAGATGATGTTCGGTTAGATCAATAGTTGGATGATCAGTGTGATGAACAGTTGGATGAATAGTTCGATGTATGGTTAGTGTGAATTCAATTATGAGAGTATTGTCACTTGAATGTTCTGTACAAGGTTGATCAAGGATTATGTTGTAAATTGACATCAAAAAGATAAGTCTTATCTCTATATGTAATCTCCATTACTATAGTACAAAGAGGCTTTTCTTGGTGTGGTGGGTTTTTCTCCTGTCACGGTTTTTCTACGTAAATCTGGTGTTCATCTTTGTATTTTCATTTCTCTATTTCTGCTATTTCTTTCAAGTGTATCTTAATTGGACTATAATTGAAAAATTTAAAGCACCTCTGCATTCTTCCCTTAGGTTTTGACGTTAGGAGATTTGTTTCCACACCTTAGCTTTCCTTACAAGTAGTATTATAGCCTAGCCAGTTGTGTTATCCTTATGGGTCTATTGGGTTTTTTGTGTCAATTCTGTTCGGTGGGAGTCTTGTATAATTTTGGTAGTTCAAATTATAGGTTAAGATGGCAAGCACGTCAGGAAAGATTGAAATTGAGAAATTCAATGGTAGCAATTTTAAGTTGTGGAAACTCAAAATGGAATATCTGTTGGTTGATTGTGATCTCTGGAACGAAGCCTACAAGCATGAAGCAAGAGGATTGGGACCTTGTAGATAGAAAATCTAAGGGGCTGATAAGGCTCTATTTAGCAGACTCTATTCTTCTAAATGTTCATGAAGAAAATACTGCATCTTCCTTGTGGAAAAGACTGGCAGCTATTTATCAGGGCAAGTCCTTGGTGAATAAATTATTCTTGAGGAAGAAGTACACTTTGAGAATGCAGGAAGGACAGTTTTTTGGTGATCATTTGAACGCATTCAACATGTTGATTGCACAATTAGCATCTATGGGTGTGAAGATTGATGGAGAAGATCGTTGTATGCTATTATTATGTTCTTTGCCAGATTCTTGGGATCACCTAGTGATGGCTATTGGGAGTATGACATCCACTTTTAAGATGGAAGATGTTGTTGCTTCTTTGTTATCAGAAGAGATGAGAAGGAAATCTTCTGAGATGGTGAAGGAGGCTCTTGCTATTAGAGGAAGATTAAAAGAAAAAGGCAAGAAGAAGGACAAGAAGTCCAAATTCAAATCAGAAGGGAGATCAAAGTCTCATAGCAAGAAGTCCAAGGTGAAGTGCTGGAATTGTGGGCAACTTGGTCATGTCTGAAAGGATTGTAAAGAGGAGAAAAAGAAGAAGAAGAAGAATTCTTCTGACAATGATTCTTCTCAGAGTGATGCAAATTCCTTCATTGAAGCCTTGGCTACACAGACATCAGATGATGTTTGTTCGATTGATTCTGGAGCATCCTTCCACATGACATCTCATAGAGACTAGTACACGAAGTATAAAAACTACGATGGTGGAAAGGTGTATTTGGAAAGTGATTCATCTTTGGAAATTGTTGGCCATGGAAGAGTCAGAATTCAATTCCCTGATGGAAGAGTGAAGGGAATCAATGATTTAATGGATATACAAGGTCTGACTTGAAATCTACTTTCGGTTAGTAAGCTAAATGATATTGGAGTGCAAGTCACGTTCTCTAGAAATGGTTGTAAGATGAATAGAGGCTTAATGGTGCTAGCAAGGGGTGCTTGTATTGGTACCTTGTATAAGCTGGATGTACATGTTGTGCAATGCAATAGTGTCTCTGCAAAGTCACGAAAAGTTACTCATGGAGAAAAGATGGTAAAAGCTCCTGATGGTGTAAACTCTATGGAAGTTAAACTTCCAGCAGAAAAGACTATGCTCTAGCATCATAGGCTAGGCCACATTGGTGAGAAAGGTTTAAAAACCTTGAAGAATAAAGACATGGTTGAGGGGCTTGAAGATTGTAACCTTGAATTCAAATTTTGTGAACATTGTATATATGGTAAACAACACCGTGTTTCACTTTATTGCAATCCTTATAAATCTTTTGGTTTGCTTGATTATATACATTATGATATTTTTGGTCTAGTGAATGTTCCTTCTTTGTCTAAGTCAAGGTACTATGTATCGTTTATTGATGATTATTCAAGAAGGGCATTTGTCTATTTTTTGAAAAGTAAATCAGAAGTGTTCATTCGGTTTAAGGAATTTAAGAACCTTGTAGAAAATCACACTAGAAGAAAAATAAAATCTTTAAGGACCGATAATGGTGGTGAATTTTGTTTTGATGAATTCGAGAGGTACTATAAAGATCATGGAATTAAAAGACATAAAACTACACTTACACTCCGTAGCAAAATAGAGTTGCAAAAATGTTCAATATGATAGTGATGGAAAGAGCACGAAGTATGCTGAGTAGTGTTGGCTTGGAGGAGAAGTTCTAGGCTAAGGAAGTTGCTACAACATGTTACTTGATAAACCATTCTCCTAATTCTGCTCTTTTTGAGAAAACACATTTGGAAGCATGGTTTGGAAAGAAGCCCTCTTTGAGACACATTCATGGTTTTGGCTGAGGCATATGGATATGTGTTGAATGAGAAAAGATCTAAATTGGAAAACAAGGCTATCAAATATATTTTTATTGGCTATAGTGTTGGCATAAAAGGATACAAGCTTTTGAATCCTAATACGAAGAAGGTTCTATATAGCAGAAGTGTTATCTTTCGTGAGTTGAAGCCTTCTACCTTGGATCTGAAGTCAGAGACAAACTCATAAAACAAAAAGGATGTAGTTGAAATTCCTCCGACACCAAATAAAGAGGAATTCAAAATTCCAAATGTACCTAAAACTGAGGAGAGCTCAAGTAATTCTGAGAGTTCTAAAGAAGAACAACCTCAGCCTCAACAAGTGAGGAGGTCAACTCGTGAAAGAAAGCAACTTGATAGGTATGGGTTCTCTTTGATAGATTTTACTTGTGCCTATGCTTTAATTTCTAGCACTGATGAGCCTTGGACTATAAAAGAGGCATTTAGAATGTTTGATTCAAACTCTTGGTTGGAAGCCATGAATGAAGAAATGGCATCATTAGAAAAGAATGATATTTGGATTTTGGTACCCTTGCCTGAAGGTAGAAAAGCTGTGAATTGCAAATGGGTATTTGAAAAGAAAATAGGTCTGGATGGAAGTGTGGAAAAGTACAAGGTGAGGTTGGTTACGAAGGGTTATTCCTAGGTAGAGGGAATTGATTATGGGGAGATTTTTTCTCTTGTAGCTAAGTTGACATCTATCAGATTCCTTTTGTCACTTGTAGCAGCGTATAACTTAGAGGTTGAACAGATGGATGTGAAGACAACATTTCTTCATCGTGATCTTGAAGAAGAAATTTATATGTCCCAGCCTGATTACTTTGTGGAGAAAGGTAAAGAGAATGTGGTTTGCAAGTTGAAGAAATCTCTGTATGGATTAAAATAGCCTCCTAGAATGCAGTACCAGAAGTTTGACACTTTTGTTTTGTCATTGGGATTTGTAAGATCAAAATCTGATCATTGTGTGTATTACAAAGTTGAAAGTGATCAAGTTCTTATTATTGCTCTCTATGTTGATGATATGTTGTTCATCGGCAATAGTAAGTTAATGATTTATGATCTTAAGTCTCAGTTGTCTGCAAAGTTCGAAATGAAAGATCTTGGTGCAACAAGGTATATTCTGGGAATGGAAATAACTAGGGATAGGAAGAATAGAGAAATTTGGCTTAGTCAGAGTAAGTATATCAAGATTATTCTAGAGAGATTTTGCATGAATGATTCTAAGTAGCTAGTTGTTCCAGTTGTGAAGGGAACAAAGCTATCTATTGAAGACTGTCCAAAATATCCTACTAAAATGGAGGACCTAACCAGTGTACCTTATGCTAGTGTGGTTGGTAGTCTTATGTATGCAATGGTATGTACAAGGCTAGACATTTCCCAAGTAATGGGAGTACTTAGTCAGTTTATGGATAATCTTGGAAGGACAAATTGGGATGTTGTGAAAAGAGTATTGAGATATTTGAAGGGCACTTAAGAATATGCTTTGTGTTACCATGGTAACTTGGTTGAATCACAGAGGAATCTCAGTATTTGAGGCTATGTGGATTCTGATTGAGCAGGGGACATTGACAACAGAAGATCCACCAGTGGATATATCTTCATGATGAATGGTGGTGCAGTGAGTTGGATGAGTAAGCGACTGGCTGTAGTCGTTTTATCCACTATAGAGGCAGACTTGTAAAGAAGCAGTTTGGTTAAAACGTTTGTGTTCTAACATTGGTTTTGATGCAGGGAAAATAACAATTTACTGTGATAGTCAGAGTGCTATTTGTTTGGCAAAGAATCCTACTTTCCATGCCAAGATGAAACATATAGATGTATAGTATCATTTTGTATGAGATATGGTAGAGGATGGAAAGGTCTCTTTAGAAAAAGTGGATACTCTGGAGAATGTTGTAGATGCATTGACGAAGCCAATGAGCACAAAAAAGTTTAAGTGTTGTGCTAATTTGATGGGCCTAAGTGCCCATGAATTTCAGTAGTTTTTTTGTGCTTTGTAGGTGCTTGTGTGATCTTCGTCAAGTGGGAGATTGTTGGAATATTGTGCTCAGTCTCACAAGTTGAAACCTCTAAAACAACAAATTCAATGTGACATCTCTTTTGTCTGGCCAACTAATAGTTGTGCAACCTTGTGGAATTTTCAGGTCACCAAGACCTTGTTTCTATCTTACCAACTGGAGCCTGTCGTTGTGACATTTTGTTTATTGTGACATTTCTATCTCTCTCCACTTGGGGAGATCTCTGGCTGATGGTTTGGTTTTGTGTGATGGTCGGGGAGACTCATGGCGATTGGAGTCACTAATGTAACACAAATGCTTCAGTATGAAGTCCTAGTGATATGGCATGTCTTTCCGATGGTGTTACATTTGGAGTTATCAGAGTAACATGTGACTTCAATAAGAACTATTGGCGACAGATGGTTTGTCTCAAGGACAACAGTGTTACAATCAAAGTCCTCAAGGAGAGACTTGAACACTTAGTAAGAGCTCTTGGCGACGGGTGATTGTCTCGCCGATGAGCTAGTCTGTTGTTGGTATGACTCCTAGTGAAGGGTGGTTTTGGGGTGACTTGGAACCTTCGGTGTTACCTCTTAGTGATAGCCTAAGTATTGCTCACAAGTGTTCTTTTCAATATGACTTGAAGGGCTCAGTATGATCTCTTGGCGAATAGCGATGGTCTCGCCGATGCGAATGCTAATGTCTATGTGACTTTGGAACTTCGGTATGACCTCTTGCCGACTAGCGATTGTCTTGACAATAGCGCTACATGTGATGGATATCAGTATGATGTCTTGGCTACAAGGGGAAGTTCGAGAGATAGTTTGTGAACTTCGTATAATGTCTTGCTGATGGTGAGGACTCTTGGCGATAACTACAATCAGGTCTTGTGACATCAGGGAGACACAGTTAGTGTCTCACTGACATGTGAACACAGGTTGAATGTTATTGACCGATTGGAATACTATGCTATGTGGTGTCTCTTCAACCAATCAGAGAAGCTGAATGGGAACCATTGGAAGTTAGTTTGTTGTAATTGTTTTGTGAGGAATTTCAACAGATAGGGATGACATGGATATACTCTACAATTGCAGATTATGTTCGGTTCGATCAATAGTTGGACGATCAGTGTGATGAACAGTTGGATGAATAGTTCGATGTATGATCAGTGTGAATTCAATTCTGAGAGTATTGTCACTTGAATGTTCTATAAAAGGTTGATCAAGGATTATGCTGTTGTAAATTGACATCAAAAAGATAAGTATGATCTCTATATGTAATCTCCATTACTATAATACAAAGAGGATTTTCTTGGTGTGGTGGGTTTTTCTCCCATAAGGGTTTTCCCACGTAAATCTAGTGTTCATCTGTGTATGTTCATTTCTCTGTTTCTGCTATTTCTTTCAAGTGTATCTTAATTGGACTATAATTGAAAAATTTAAAGCACCTCTGTATTCTTCCCTTAGGTTTTTACGTTAGGAGAGTTGTTTTCGCACCTTAGCTTTCCTTACACAGACAAGGGCATCAAAAACTTATTAAAACTGATCATGGGAAGTTGCAAATAGACATATGGCATCCCTAATAGGTGTTCAACATTTCCCCAAAGTGATTTTTCATGCTAATCAAGGGGTACAAAGTTATTGGCTCTCAAATTGAGCCATTTAGGCATATTCTATAGGGTACTTTTGAGTGCATTAGACAAAAATTTTCATGGGCCCTCAAAATTTAGCCAAATTTTGGAGGTCCCAATAGTGGCTCCGACTAGGGATGCATACCCCTTGTGGGCATGGCCAGATTCCAGATCTATGGGAGAGCAGACCAAGTGCCTTATCCATTGGGCATTCTAAATTGGTCCTTTATGCAACATAGGAACTCATTTTTCAAACTTCATTTGGAAGCCCCAGGCCCCCAAAAAGGTAAAACCAAAAGGTCTTCCTTTGTCAAATATCTGATTTTCATCACATAAAAATTTGATCAATCTAAGTATATTACTTAGAATAATCTGATCATAAACATTACCACTAACAATTCTAATAACTTTTTTGAGCATAATATTGCCAATGTAATCTCCATCATTCTACATTGTATAACCAAACATGAACTGAAAACTTTCATCCTCACATGACACATATGGGTTATGTTCATCATATGAAACATGTTCATAATGAAAATAACATTCTTTGTTTTTCATCTCATTGTCATGCTCTATCAGAATACCTTCCAACTGATTTGGGAACTAAAAGCATTCATACTCTTCCAAGTAGTTGGCGTCTTGAAATTCAACCTTATCTACAACACCTGTATCAAGTGTAAAATGTTCATAGGCATTTCCCTCAAGGAGCTCATTAATGTGTTGTTTTGTTTGCTCAATACTACACTCTAACCCTGTGTCAGATGCATCATCAAAATCCTCAGTAAAGAGTAGGTTATCTCTGCACCAATAAGGATCATCATTTCTCATCTCTAGTGAAGATGGAAGCTCATCAAATAAGGGGTTTTCTTTTACATGCATCATTGTCATAAGAGCCTTAGCCTTTTCAATAGGAAGATCTAAATCTTCCATATCATCATACTCAAAAATACCAAAGTCAATGTCCTCTTCATGGGCATAATCATAATCGGTCCTGAATTCAGAGCAGCCAATGCCTCCCTTCATTTCACCCTCTGATTGTTTTGTACATAGATCTGAAACTTTAGCCATCTCCACATAATTTGAGATATCATGGTTAGAAAACTCTTAAAGCCCCATAGCAATATTACCCAAAAATGGTGGAATCTTGTTTCTTAAATTTTCATCATAATGCATAATTTGATCACCTGAGAGTGAAAGCATTTCATCCACATCTTGCATGCTAATGCTATCCTTATCTGATATAAAACTTTCCAAGTCTACTTCATTCAAGCTAGTATGACCAACAAAATAACAATCAGTATGATCAACCTTATGAGTTGGATGTGCATGAATAGGCCCCTTGATACCATGCTCACTATTGACAAAATTTTCAACCATGGCAATATTGTAATCAGAACTACATGGTTCTAGCACATTTACTGATGAATACATTATTTCATTATCACTTTCATCTTCAAAAAAATTACCAGATTCATTTGAACCATAAGGCTGTAAATGGACCCTCTTTGTGGTCTCATTACTACAAAATCTAGTAGTTTGATCAACATTTGATGTCTCATGGAAGCAAACACTTGCATTCAAATGACGCTTGCGCATTCCATAATTTAAGTTGTTTTCAATGTTCATGGCTATCCCATATGCTTGATGCAATGTTTTGGGATCTTTATCTCTCAATAGATATCTCATCTTATTATCAAAAGCTCCTACATAAACAACCAAGAACACCGCATCACTTAGTCCCA
The DNA here is from genome assembly GCA_007258455.2 of Sequoia sempervirens. NCBI lineage: Eukaryota > Viridiplantae > Streptophyta > Pinopsida > Cupressales > Cupressaceae > Sequoia > Sequoia sempervirens. The sequence goes on from VDFB02262880.1 coordinate 30,667, forward strand.
AAATCTCAAGAACATCCCTCAGTGTTTTAGCAAATATTTGGTTCAATGCAGGAACCAGCTTGTTCTCTTCTTTCTCAATGCTCATAAATTTATTGAGAAAAGAAATAGTATTGATTTTTCCAATAAACTGCTCCATGAACACTGCTTTGAATTCCTCCCAAGAGTAGAATGAGCATGCTGGTATATTAGAGAACCAGTCTCTTGAATCTCCCTTTAGGGACTGAACAAATAACCTCATGATCACATCCTCATGATCTAATTCAAAGTCGTCCATTAAATTGTTGAATTGTTGCAAATGCTTCCTTGTTGATTCACACTTCTCACCACTAAATTTTGGTAATTATTCCCTAATGTTAGATGGAATAACATTGGAGTAACCATAAATGTCATCAAAACTTATGGCCATGTACCTTTTAATGCTGAAATTTCTTTTGTTACATGAGAGGGGATGCACACTAGGATGCATAGGTTGATGATACATTTTCTTATACTCTTAGAGGCCTTTCCTTATCAACTTTGTAGTTACACTAGGTATTTCAAACTTCTTTTACAAACTGATCTTAAGTTTTTACAATACAAAGTTCTATCTCAACTTGCCTAAGATCTTCTAAATGAGCTTGTTCAAAAACATTTAATACTTATCTTCATAATATATACTAAAATCTAGTAATACAAAAGTATGTGAGCTTACCACTACTATTTCCCTTCCTTAGTGCTTAATCACTCAATAGGGAACCGAATTTTTTAAGTCTTACAAATATGATTTTCATATACAAGTTTATCTTTCATGAAAACCAAAACATGGAGAATACCTGGTTATGTGCAGCTACTGCAAATTCTCCCTCCTGGCTACAAATCTTTATGATCTAAAATGTTCCTTACACCTTCATCAAGTTCGTTGATAGAGTCACCACCTCTCTTCATAGAGGACTGAACTTTAAGCAGTGTGAAGCTCTTTCAAAGATGAATTTTCTTTTGGGTCTTATCCCACAACAGAGTACCACAAATCATGCAACTTTCAAGTTCACAGCAACAACTTCACCTCCACGACTGAATTTTTTTTCTATCTGAACCAGTAGTTCAAATTCAAAAAATCCTTGACTCTTTCCAAATGGATATTCTTTTCATGTCTCCCTAGTAGAGTTGCTAATCTATTGGTTCCCAAATCAACAAATACAATGAGTCCTAAAGAGTAGCCACTCTCTCATATTCAGACTCAATGGGTTCAAATGGCCAATGAATGGGAGAGTGAATAAAATACCCCTTTCTCCCCTACACTTCAGGCTCTGTTAAACTTGGGAGGGTGATCCCAATAGTATATTTATAGATACTTGTGTGCCGAAGTATCAAATACACTGTAAATAGATTTTTCTCCTTTAGATGCTTAATAAACACAATACTATAAAGGATTGGCTGACCTCTATAGTAATACCTAATTTAAACATGAGAAATGTAATATGATGAGCTCAACACACAAACAAATTGAGAATGAAATTGAATTTGATTTAAATTTTGTAGTTGCTCACAATTAGTTTCAAGAAAGTGCAACATTAAGAGACCAATGCTATATCCCAAGGTGGAGTCATCTAAATCATGTAATTTAAAACCTAGTTACACAACATTCAATTTGTCATAATCATATCTATCAGACGATGCATTAAACCATTGATATTCAACAACTAAACTAGTTATACTTAGAAATCCTAGCACAATGTTGCATAAACCTTTATTCGTGCTATTACAAATTAACTCATACTTTGTATGAGAGTAACAACATCAAAAAAATATACAAGGAAAGACAAGAAGTTGAATAATAACAATCTTTGATCACTCATATTCAAAATTTATGCAAAGTGAACAATGGAGACTAGTCCAAAATAATATGTCATTTACATTCAACTATGACTGTGTTGTAATTACATTCTTCATTACAAAAATTGGTCTATTCTAGAGACCAGAAAACTAACAATATACGTTAAACCCCTGTTACAAAATGTTCTTGTGAAAACTAAACAATGTGCAACCCCTTTTTTTCTGAAACAAAAAATCTGCACTTAAAGAAAGTGCAAGAACCGTAAATGGAGATCTTCCGATGACACCTGGCACATTTAAGTCCATAGATCAATAATTTTTTTTGTAGAACAATATTCAACTTTCTCTTTGTTTTCTTGCTCCTCACACTTGATTTTCCCTGCAACAAAAAAATATTCCTCTTTGTGAAAATTCATCATTCTCCCTTTGTTTGATTATAAAAACTACCTGTCTAGTGCATTTATCATGTGCCTTTAACTACAGCTCAAAACTTTCAATTTCATGGTGAAAAAGGCCTTATTTCTGAAAATTCACATTTATTCGTGTATTCACCTTTCACTTTTATCTAGTGAAATACATTGTTTCAATGCCCCAAAATAAAGTTTTTTAACTTTATTAAGGCCTTAATTTTACTTTATACAGAAATAAAAATAATTATCCATGAGTTTACAAATTCTAAATGTCTAGCATTTAAAATTTAAAATCATTCACTCATGTGGGCATTAATTTTTATTCAGGAAAAAAATATTTACCCATGTACTTCACACTTCACCTTTACTTATCTCCCATCGTGAAAATAACTCATCAAACAATAATGTCTAATATTAATCACAAGCCTCACCACTTCTTCATTTCTTGACAATTACCATTGCCAATCGCGGATAAAATGAGAAAATGGAAATATTAATCAGTAATATGTGAGAAGGAAAAATGTAGCATTTAAAAGGTTTTTGTTTTTACTAAGTAAAATTCCCTAATTATTTTATCAGGCAACATTTAAAATTCTCGTCAGAGTAACTTTAAAATGTTCATTTAAGTATCCACGGGCCCACCATGTACTCCACACAAACTTTATTGAGCAAAGAACTTCATCTTATCACATATCTCTATTTTGATGAGAAAATAGAGACAACAATTAGTGAAAGGTGATGATAGGCATGCAATATCGTTCATCCTTGATTTAAATGAGAAATTAGGATACAACTGGCGATGAGAGAAATGGAACACCGACATCATATTTTATTTCATCTTCAAGAACTTTGACTACATCATACATGAAACCCTATCTTCTTCCCAATGAAGCCATGAGTATGAGAAGAGCTCGCACAATGATGCATTCATTGATTCAGGCACTGTGATTTGAAATCACCCCAAAAGTCTGTTCAATAATAGTGTTTTTTGACAATCTCGCCACTGCTCGTCAGGCATTGCCATTGAGATAAGGGAAAGCAAAATCATAACAACGATTGGCAATGAGAGAGCACCGCCATCACTAATCGTCAATGTCAAATGAAAAATACAAAACAAACTAGCGACCTGTGAAGATTTTTTCCATGCAAAGTCATGCTGCCATGCTTTTGGCCAATAGAAAGCAAGAATTAAACTTTATTTTTTCTCCCATACATTTGAAATACATTTCATATTCGCCCTAAATTCCTTTTTGCATCTACCCAATATTTAAAATATTCAAAATATTTTAAATATTAACATTTGAAAGCATTAGAGAATATGTAAATTTTAATTACGCTTGTGGCCTAAATGAAGAAATTTCATTGTGCACAAGTGGTGACCCCCAAAGCTGATATTTTTTGTGTGCAGCCATAATCAATTATTTAGATAAAACCCATGCCATCAAATTTTTCTCAGCCATCAAGAATTAGGTACCTCATTTGTAAACTAGCCCCCTAGACATGTTAGCCACACCTGAAATGCATTAAAATAAAAAATCATATGACCTCCATTTTTTAATGAAAATGGAGATATAGAGGTTTTAGACCAAACTGAGAAATGGGTTGTCCTTAGAATTTGAAAGTTTGAAACTTCTCGGGACACCATTTTCGGCCATGTTGCAATCAAAAAAGGATTAGTTAACCCATCAAAACTCATCCAGGAGGTATGAAACTAAGCATACATGTTACCATTTGTTCACCAAAAATTCAATGGGTATGTGCAAGATCATCATGGAAAAAATAGGCCCTTAAGTGGCAAAAAATTCAGAAAAAAATTAGAGTTAGGCAACTTGACCTAAACATTTGAATAAATTATCTATATTATTTCAAAAATATGTAAGAATAGAATTTGTAGAAAATTTAATGTAGTTTCTAAACTACGAGGTGTATTTTTTTTTTAAATCTATTTGGTGAAAATTTAAAATTTCAATGTAGTAGTACTTAAATTTCAAGGAAAAAATAAGAAGCAAGTGTCTGTCTGACCACCCTAACTAAAATAAAATAATAATATTTTTTTATAATATTTTAGATATAAGTAGAGGCCTCATGTCTTAATGTGATGCATTTTTTTTGTAATTTTTTTCCAAGTAAATAATTACTTATGAATTTTTTATTACAATTTTTAAAAAATATAAAAAACTTGTATGTCTGACCACCTTAACTTGGTCAAAACTTCATGAAATTCAATTTTTCTTTCCTTAATCTTACATTATATGAATCATAGAATGTGACGCATGTTTTGGATTCAAAAAATGTGATATCGTTTGAAAGCTATAGATTTTTTTCAATCAGCCTATCAATCAGGACTTTAGTCATAATTCAAATAGAAAATGAATAATAATTACTTATTAAATTCAAAGTTATGAATAATTTAAATTGGTGGAAAGCTGAGAATCTCCTTTAAAAACCCTTTTCATTTCATCAATTTTGGATTAAAAAAAATTCATTAGCCACACACCAATCATATTGCCACTTTTTGGCCCATCATGATCCTACACATACCCCAATGCAACAAACGACATGAAAAAATTCTTCCTAAGGAGTAGGATATTAAATGCCAAAGTTTCCTTCTCTAAAAAATTTAGAAATGTTGATTCTAAAACCCTAAAAAAGTTCATTTGGAATGGGCATTGAAAGAATAGCAAATGAGGAGCTAAAGGGCTACAAACCTGCCAAGTGGTAGATAATTATATAGGAAATCATGGGGAAAATTCACTTTGATGTGTGGTTCATTAGGTTACCAAAGATAAATTCAAATGTAGGGGCACTTTTTGCAAATTTACACAGTTTTGTTTGCAAATCTGAACAATTTGCAAACAAAATCAAGCTAGTAAACTTGACAAGTGGATTCATTGAGCTATGCCAACTGACATGGGGCTTCATTATGATGCAGAGAATTATGGAAAAATATCAATTGGGCTTAATACTCAGTAGGCACAAAGATGGCCTACTTAGAAAGGTGTAACATGTGTAAACAATAATCCAACTTCTAGACCTGCAAAAAAGGTCATCAAAAACTTATTAAAACTAATCATGGGAAGCTGCAAATGGACATATGGCATCCCCAATAGGTGTTCAACATTTCCCCAAAGCGATTTTTCATGATAATCAAGGAGTAAAAAGTTATAGGCTCTCAAACTGAGCCATTTAGGCTTATTATGTAGGATACTTCTAAGTGCATTAAGAAAAAAATTTCACGGGCCCTCAAAATTTAGCCAAATTTTGGAGGTTCCAATAGTGCCTATGTTACTACCTATCCTCTTCTCTACACAATTTTCATAAGAGGAACCCTTAGAGTGGTGGGATCCCATAGAGTTATTCTCCACTTAATATCCAAGGATTCTCAAACTAATATCATACATGCATATTGGTGGTATCCTTATAGGTGACACCTATGTAAAATACTATAATATTTCTGCAATGATATGGATCTCTATTACTTTCCTCCTATAGCATCAAAAATTGTCACCCTTGATAATTTCACACTATGATTTTCTCCCTCTTTATTTATTAGACGTGATTAAGCACTTAATTTTCCAAATTATGCATTCTATGGCCTATTTTAAACAATTACCAAGAAATTGCAAGCACAAAACAAATGCATTCATTTGATACTTTGCCCTTGACACCTTATTTTCTGAAAAATAAGGCAATGATAGTGTTGCCCTATGGTGACAATGTCCTCCTATTCTGCTTGGTCCCAAATTTGAATATGTTGGTTTGGCCATTTTATCATTTCCAATTCAAGTTGCAAATTTCATCCATCGAGATCTAATTTGTGGGAAATTGAATAAACTTCTATAAATGCCTAGTTATTACATCATTTTAAAATAATAACAAGAAACAAGAGGTGAAAATTATTGTCAAGAGAAAGTCAAGAGCAACATTTCTGAGCTTTATTTCAAAAATTCAAGATCCTAGCATCATGTCAAATCCTATGTGAGTTTATGTGTGTTCATGTTATCATTATTTGTGAAGGCTAACACTTTTGTAAGTCTCCAAGAAATTTAAGGGTGGTGAGTTGTAGCACATTGTTGATTCATCATTCCTTCCTATCATTACCATTGTCATTGTGGAAGTGGAAACACTAACACGAGGTTTGACTAAGGCAAGCCCCTAAATGACACAACATTTCTTCTCTTTTGAAGGTGCAGATATCAAGGTTGGAGAAGATTGAAGGAAGCTTGAAGATCCATTTTTTATTGTTGCATTCAAATTCCTACACCTTGTCGAGCCATGAAAACTCATTTATGGAATTATTTGATAGTGATTCAACAAATTTGCAGGAAGAATCAGGAATCTTAGATACAACATCAGAGGACGATGAAAATAGATCCAAAATATCTTTACAAGGACCTAGTCGCCCTTGGGTGACACTATCCTCCTATTTAGATCATTTTTGATTTTTCTAGATAGGTGCACAAAGCTATGCCCTTCTCATATTTGCTTACCAAATTTTGTTATCATTTCTTGATTGTCGAAATCTTAAATTTTCATATTAGATCACATAGTCTAATTAGGTTAGTCAAGGAAAATCAATTTGAATTCATATCCAACCCCCATAAAGATGCAGATCCAAGTCTGATTGAATCACCTACAAGGTTGAAAGTCAATCTAATCACCTTGTTGATTTCTATCTTAATGAAATCCTAGAAAAAGGGAGCCTTGGTCTTAGAGTTCTATTGCATTTAGGGATTTCCCCCCCTTTTCACCATTTCATTTTGGTAAAACCGACCTATTAACATTATATGCCTTCTAAAAATTTCACCCTAGATCTAAGTTATGCATTGCATTGTTTTGTGTTTCTCATTTAGGGTTTTAATTTCTCATTCATAAAGGCATAAAAAATTCAAAAAATTGCATACCATATTACATCATGAGTTGCTTTAGGATCACTTTCAATCATTTAGGTTAAATCTACATTCATAATTGCATTCATTATTGGCATTTGATGTTCAAGTATTGTTACACATATGCACTTGAGTTACATTGTCTTAAATTGAGAAAATTTTGGAAAAATACTCAGTTGTAGACCTGTTTGCACACAAAAAAATAACCCTTAGACAATATAATAAGCTTTCAAATTTTCAATTTTTAGAAACCCTATCATGGACATAGATGCCCTTGGGCGCCTCTGTCTTGCTACTCTTGGCTCAATCAAAATTTTCCTAGATCAAGCTATGTTTGTGTCCTTAGTCTATTTCTACTTGTTGATTGTGGATTTGGAATTATTAATTATATTCATTTAGGGATCTTTCATATATGTCAAAAGGTGACAAAAATTACATTGTTTTATTTCAAAATTGCATCAACATCATCATTTTTAGATTTAGGCGTCTTAGAATAAATCAAATTTGGCATATTAGATCATAAAATTGCTTTCAAAATTTTCATTTATTGTTCAACATTCTTATACACTTGCATTGGTATAAATTGACTAAATTTTGGAAAAACCATTCACTTTCAAACCTATTTGCAAGTAGACCCAAAAATATTAAGCAATATTATATAGTAAAAATTTGAATTTCGTAAAATTGTGTCTAGGACATAGGTGCCCTTGGGTAGATCTATCCCACTACTTTTGGCTGAAACAAAATTTTCTCACATTTTTGTTTTTGTATTGTCTATCTACTTCTACTATCTAACTATTGTTTTTTCTTATTCTACTATGATTATTTGATTGTTTAGTGTTCATCTTGGGTACACTCAGTGTTTTAAAACTTGCATGAGCTTCACGACCTAGTGTCCTATTTCCAATACTTTAGTGAGACGTAGTTGTATACTTATGGCATCACACATTTTTGTTACATCCATTGTGGATCTTGAGTCTTCCAACTTTTTCATGCAAAGTGTTGTCAATACTCAACCTATTTTCTATTGATATCTCTAATGCCACCATACCAATGAAAGCTTTACATTCAACCATTTGTACAGATGTTGAGACTATTGTTTCCCATGTTCCCAAAGATAAACTAAAACAATTAGACAAAGATCTAGAGGGATTTCAAGACTATTTGACCATTGAATCTCTAGTTGGCCTAATGGTTCCTATAGGAGATAACCTGAGGAAACTAATTAATGATTCTCTAGGATTATAGGTTTTAAATAGCCTAGCACACATAGTTGATCATAACATACTTATGATAACTAGTTGCAGTCAAGCTTTAGGATGCACTTAAAATCACTTGTTGAGGAGAAAGTCAAGTATCCCTACCCACAACTATAACCTTTATTCCTACATTCACAAATCCAACTATTGCTTCAATGATACAACAAATTATTGGCATAAATCCAACCTTAGGCCTTTCCAATCCTTATGGTTTTGGGTCCTCACATGTTACACCTCAAATTTCATCCCCTCTCATAAATTTACAACATAATAGTCCACCAAGTACATACACAATCCCATCATATTCACCACATTCCCAAAACATATCAAGCAATGATTTGATCATTAACCTACTTTTACAAAATGTAACCTCAATTCAATAACAAATCTCCACATTGAACCAAAACCAAAATGGAAAACCATTGCAAAATGTCAAATGAAGCCCTTTGTCACTTGAAATTTTGAAAATTCCTATTGCCACAAAATAAATGAGATACCTCAGTTTGACAAGTGCAATGGTAAAGGAGACCCTAACAATCACATATCGACATTTACTACCTTTTGTAGTGACTTCAATTTTGAACATAAGCTCCTAGCTAGACTCTTTCCTAGGTCATTAAAAGACATGGCTTTATAATGGTTTTGTTCATTGCCAGATAACTCAATCCATTCTTTCAGTGAACTTGTTGATGCATTCCTCCAACATTTCCAAGTAAACATTGGACCTAAAATTACATTAACTAATTTAGTGAGATGCAAAAAATGAAAAAATGAAAAGGTAACAAACTTTATAGGGTGCTATCAGTTTCTTTATTCACAAGTAAATCTTACTCTCCCTGATGCAGATGTTCAAAGAGTATTGATTGAAAATTTGCAACATGGTATAAGGGATAAAATATCATTGATGAAATATCCATCCTTTATACACTTGTGTATGGCCCTTCAAGATTATTAGAATTCGGTTAGTTAGTATGAAGAGACATATTCATCAACCCATTTTGAAATATAAATCTAGATTTCACAACAACTATAAACAATTCAAGAAGAAAAACAAGAACTTTATCAAGATAAGTACACCTCAAACAACCAACCACATTGAACCATCTGGATGCATGGGTAATCCTCCACACCAAAAAAATATCTTTGGGTTTCCTTTGATTTTTACTTTGGTTGTGTTTTGCAAGAATGATTTTCTTTTAGTTTCATTTTCCTCTCAACTCCTCAAAATTGGAGAATTAAACTAAATTTTAATTCAATTCAAATTGGAGATGGAGGTGTTGGAAAATTGTAATTTTATTGAATTTTGGGAGTTACATAAAGTTCCACATGTAGGTAGGAGGAGGGCATTCTTGGCATGTTTTAAATCCTTTTTATATTTAAAATTTATCCTTAAATGGGGAATGAACCCGAATATGGGAACCTGGTGAAGGAGGTAGTGGAGTGAGATAGTGAAGGGAAAAATTTGAAAAAAATCAACTGATTTTTCTAGGAAAAATTGAATGAGGAGAGGTTTCCAATGCCCAAGAAGGAAAAAATGTTAGTAATGTATTCATGTTGCAAGGGAAAAGCTACACCTAATTGTAGAAGGGAATTTGCAAAAAGATAAAAATTGAAAAGGAGTTGCAACAAGGGGTCAAAGCACCCAATGTTTAGAAATATATTATTTTTGAGATTTTGGCTTGAAAATCAACATGGTATTGTTGGTAGGAATATTTTGACTCACTTGTATTCTTGTAGATGAAGGTGAGATATTTTGTTGTAAAAAGAATTACAATAAATGGAAGTTGTTTGCATGTTAAAAATAATTTCTAAAATATGGTTTGTCAAGAGATTTTTGTGCACATTTGCATAAGTTTAAATAAATTAAATCTCACCACTTTTTGAGTTCATATATATTTTCAAGTGTATTTTTTTAGTTGAATAGATTAAGGATTTGAGTGGTGGCTGCAAAAATCAACACTTTGATTCAGGGTCTTGGTATTCGTCTATATCAAATGGTATTAGAGCATGATGATTGTTGGACTGAGGAGTTGGAAATTTGTAAAGAATTGTGAAGAGGAAATCTTGCTATGAGATATTAGAGATGAGTTAATGAAATAGGTTAATGAGAGAAGCTTGAAGGTGTCTCAAGAAAAACCTAGAAATAGTTTTTTGTAGAAGAGGATTCTGTAACCACAAAGCAATTGAGTTCTAGAAGAGTTTGTTGCAAGTGAGAGGAGGCCTATAACTATAGAGGGATTGATTCCTAGAGAGATTTTTTGTAGGGAATACTTGTGATTGCATAGGGTAGAGGAGGCATAATAGCTTTGAATGAAGTTGTGAGTATATTGCAAGGAGTACTTGTAACTACAGAGGGGCTTGCGAGTCTCTAAAGATATCTTTGAAGAAGAGGAAAAGATGGGTCATGAGAAGGCCTATGAGGATTTTACCTATGGAAGAGTGGAAAGAAAATATGTTTACAAAATGGCTTATTGGATAATTAAAAAAGATTGAGGCTAGATTGGACATGATAGAGATGGAGTAGAGAAGATAACTTGAAGAGGAAAGAAAGTGTGAACAAATATTATGTGAAAAGAGTATGATGGTTAATGAAAGGTGTAAAATTGATAAACTTGAAGAGAATGTGGAATGCTATCTAGAAGGAGAAGAGCTAGAAATCTCATATGAAATAGAGAGAATGGGTAAAGAGGGCGGTGAGAAGAAAGAAAAAAATATGCATTACTACAATCCTATGACAAGAAGGTTATAGAAATAAGAACATGTGAGAGAAGCCCAAATAGTTGTGGAGAAAAGAAAGCAAGATAACAAGAGAAGAAAAGATAAATAATGGAGAAAGAAAGAGGAGAAAACAATCATAGTGGGCTCTGGTAATTTTGAAAATTTGGTTTTATCAAATGGTTTCTTGATTGTAGAAACTAGAGAGGATAAATAAAAGGTGGAAGATAAAGGAATGAAGGATGTGGAAGAAATAATTTGTGAAGGAAAAGTCAGGGCAGTAGTAGAGTAGCAAGAAAATATATAGGATAGTATTGTTGTAGAAGAAGAGGTTGAAGTTGTAGATATAGAGAATAGTCAAGTTGCAACAAAATTTGGCCTTAATGAGGCTATGGAATCATTTCAAAATTTGAGACAACAATGTGAAGAAAAATGCATGGAAAATGTCTCAAGTGAAAGGGGTGAAGGGGTTATATTTGAAATGGAACTATGAGCGCTCTGCAACTGAAGGATGCCTGCATCTCCCTCCTTCCCATCCATTTCTTGCAAGGATTTCATTGGCTCATGTTTTTCTTCCCCATTCAATGTTGTGCATCCTTCCTACCCTGGTTCATCCATGGGGGCCAAGGTTGGTGATGGAAGAAATTTTAAGGCATCTTACCATGATGCCCTAGGTTTGAATGGTCAGTAGAATGTTGATTTGCAACCAAGGATTGACTCTAACCCGCCCTCCCGTGGTGGTGTAAATTAAAGGCCACCTTTTTCTGTGGGTCATTCGCTGGTAGCCCCTAAGATTTTCTTGGATAAATTCATTTGTGACAGAGATGCTTTCATACAATCCCATGCCCTTGTTTGCAAGTTTATGAAGGTATGGCCAAAATTAAGTGATCTCCATTCTTGGATAACTTCAAATTGGAAAGAATATCTTGAGGAAGAAGTAAGCATTTATCCCCATGCCAAGGGGTTTTCCATTTTGGAATTTGATTCTATAGAAGATAAATAAATGATAATAAACACTATTCCATGGTTCTTTCAAGGAGATTTCTTGTTCATGAAACCCCAGTTTCCTTCATTTGATCTATGAATAGAATCATTTTCTTCTACTTTTTTGTGGGTTTGTTTACACTATCTTCCCTTACAATTTTGGGAAATTGATTGTCTGAAGGCAATTGGCAATGGGCTAGGTAAATATCACTGTATTTCAAAGGAAACAATCAATTATGAGAACTCAACTTTTGTTCTCCTATGCATGGAAATGGATGTGTCAAAATGTCTTCCAACAAATATTTTTCTTAAAGTTAGCAACAAATGTTGGTGCCAACCAAAAAATAGATTATGAAAATATTTCTTTTCGGTGTAGAAAATGTTTGTCAACTGATCATGTGACTGCTCAATGTGGTAAGGGTTGGGTTAAGGCTTCCCCCATTTGTAATCCTTCTTGGTGGGATGTGGTGGAGTCCCGAAATTATGTTATTTCTCCTTTTGAACAAGAAGTCGTAGCTTCTTCTCTAGTGCACTAAGAAAAAGTTTCGATGTCACCTCAACCCTCTCTAGTGTATGTCCAAAATCTTCAAGAGAATGAAATTAAGAATTTGTCTCCTTCACAACATAGGTACACATAAATCTCTTCATTATCTTGTGTTACTCCAAATAACAGTGACAACAATGTAAATTTGAACATGGCAAGTAGTAATCTTGCAATACAACAAGAATAGACAGAGTTGAAGCACAAAAAATTATCTACTTCAAAACAAAAGAATTTGATGATATTAAGGTATTCTAAAAATCTTGTAATCTGAATATATAATGTTCTAAAAATTTGTAATTGAATTTTTCAAAGCAAGAAAAGGAGTGCTATCCTCTTTGATAGTGATTTTCCAAAAAAAAGAGAAAGGGGTGAAGGGGCAATAGAGAATAATGAAGAAGATGACATACTAGAATGCAAGTTGTAGTAGTTGAAAAGGGATGGTTAGCATTGATAGAAAGTGGAGTGAAATATACAATAGAAAATGAAGAGGGAAAAATTGAGTTTTGTAATTTTTTTGATGTTTATTTGCATACAAATGACTTAGTTAAAGTGGAAGGATATGAAGAGCTTGAAAATAATGTCATAACAATAGATAAATATGGGATTAGTGAGGTAATTGGAAATTTTTCTAAATCTATTAATGATGATGTTGAAGCCAATTATTATTTAAATTAAATCAAAGAAGAATGTGGAGAAGGAGGAGTGGTTAGGTGCAGAAAAAAATTTACAAGCTAAATTGCAAATCTTATTCATTTTGATCACCTATAGGAAGTAGAGGAAGAAGGAGAAATAGGTGAGAATGATGTTCAAACTCTTGAAATTCATTGATTTCCATGAATTTTTTAGAGAAAATTCACATGCAAGTGATGAAGATGAGAAGATAGAGTGGGAGGATGAGTTATGGTATAGTGAGGTAAATTTCTAGAGAGAGAGAAAGAGAGGAAGGATGAAAGAAGAGAGAGACATGAAGGTTCAGGGTAAGGTAAAGAAATTTTAGAAAAATAAAGAAGAATGGTAGATCTAAAATAAACATATTGTTTTTAGATGTTCATGAGATTCATTCATGAATAATTTCTTCTACACAAGTTGTTTGATGCAGGAGCATTTAGGTGCACGAGTAATCCTTCACACACAAAAAAAAAAAAAAAATCATTTAAATTTTTGCTTTGGTTGTGTTTTATAGGCATGATTTTATTTTAATTTCATTTTCCTCTCAATTCCTCAAAATTGGATTCAATTAAATTGAATTTCAATTGAATTCAAATTGGAGATGGAGGTACTAGAAAATTGTCATTTTATTGAATTTTGGGAGTTACATAAAGTCCCACACCCAAATAGGAGGAGTTCATTCTTGGCATGTTGTAATTCCTATAGAAATTTAAAATTTAGCCTTGAATAGGGAGTGGAAGAATATGGGTGCTTGGTGAAGGAGGTAGTGGAGTGAGTTAGTGAAGGGAAAATTTTAAAAAGAAACAACTACTTGTTAGAATTGAATAAGGAGAGGTTGCTAACACCCAAGAAGGAAAAGAGGTTAGTAATGTAGCCATGATGCAAGGAAAAAGCTACACCTAGCTATAGAAGAAGGGAATTTGAAGAAAGATAAATTTTGAAAAGGAGTTGTAGGAAGGGGTCGAAGCACCCAGTGTTTAAAAATGGATTTTTTTTGAGATTTTGGCTTGAAACTTAACATGTATTATTGGCAAGAAAATTTTGACTCACTTGTATTCCTGTAGATGAAGGTGGGATCTTTTGTTGTAAAATTTTTAGAATAAATGGAAGTTGTTTGCATGTTCAAAATATTTATGAAATATGGTATGTCAAGAGATTTTTGCACACACTTGCATAAGTTTAAATAAATTGAATTTCACCACTTTTCGAGTTCATATATTTTTTTGGAGTATATTTTTTTAGTTGAATAGATTAAGGATTTGAGTGGTGGATGGAAATATCAACACTTCAATTTGGGGTCTTGGTCTTTGTCTACATCAACAATGAATTAATAACCAAAATTCCATTATATGTTATTTAGTTATTTTACCTTAAACATTTATGATGTGCAAATTAAACTAGAGTATTCTATTTAGAAATTATTGTTGGGTCATATACAAAGGGAGAATGGATTTGTGCTTAATCAAAATAAATGAACTCAAATTGGAGGTTGAAGAATAAATGTCAATATAAGGATCGATGACAAGAGGACTAGCATGCAAATATATTAATTACTTAAACTTGGATACTACTATGATCATGTTAAGGTCCATCAAGTATCATAATTTTTTCTAGCGCACATAGAAATTTTTGTTATGTCATAAAACAACATGGAATCCTACAAAATAACAATAATAACAAGAGGATATTACCATGTATTCTAAAATTTATCAAAATATACAAAAGGATTTTTAAAAAAAGAAATAAATAATATAAAATTAAGAGTGAATTATCATATTAAAGAGATAAAACGCATGCTAAAATCTACCTTCTTTTATAGGAAAAGGTTAGGTGTGCTTGATATAATTTTTAGTTTTTATTATTTTTGTTTGTAGTTCTTTCTTTTACAAATATTTTCTTTGAATTAATTTGTAAAAACTATTACATGAAATTCCACTTTTGTTCTCTCTTAAACTATTAATCACAAATCCAAAATAATAAATATTATAATTTGGCAAAGCAATTTTCTAAAACTAAACTAGATGCATAAAAAAATCCAAAATCTAATGGCAACAAGTTTATCTTTTAAATCTAAAAATTGAATATCCATGTCACTTAACTAAGATTTGAGGGGATCAACCACATGACTTGACTAAAATTATTGGTAGGATGGCACCAGCTTGTTAGTTGGTAGTTAGAATAAGGTTGAGCATCTCATGTAGTAAACTAGTGTCAATTAGTGTGAGGGCATGGGGAATTATTGGCATTAATTAGAAAAGGGAAGCAAGGAGCCAAGGGGTTTAATCATGGTTAGGTAGAGCATAGGGATTGAGTGATAGGTGGTTTAATCATTGTTAGGCTACAACTTCTTTTTTTTATGTACAATCTAGGGTTTAAAAATAATAAAAATTATAGAATTTTGATTGGGCAAAGTAAATTAGTAATTATTAAGTTGGGAAAAAAGAGGATATTAGATTCTATAGAGAGAAAAAAAGTTGTAGTTGCAATAGACAAAGAAAGTTACAGGGGAGCAAATTTATATAGACATGAAACAAACATTAGAGTTTTTTATTATAAAGAAAAACTAAATGACAATGGCAATAATTGTGAACTAAAGAAATAGGATAAGAATCATTTTTTAAATCTTCATCATTTCTTGTGCTTAAAGAATTAGCTACATGTAAAATTAACAAATAAGGATAGCAAGAAGAAAGTAAACAATTAAGAAATTGAGGAGGTGAAAATTGTGTGCATAGGTTTCTCTTGAACGTCTTGCTTTCCTATATCTACATTGACATTTTCCAAGGGAACTTCATATAAACCCCAAAATCAAGAGAATCTAATACATGTTGTTGGCCATGTAACTCATAAAAATAAAATGTTGTGAATGATGAAGTATTATCATATTAATAACTTTAGATTCTCAACTTGCAATAATAGCTGAAAGTTTACAACGAATCAAAATAAGACCTAAAATATCTTAGCAAATCAAATTTTTAATAAATAATTCTAAAATAATTTTGGTTCAAAAATTTGTATATTTACTTTTAAAGAGATTTTGATACCAGGAAATAAATTATAAATTCTAATTTTTCCTCCTTGTGGGCACCAGAGGGGTCCAAGTTTTTTTGCTCATGGTACCTATGTTACTTGCTCAAAGGCTTCTCCTCTAACTAGCAAGAGAGATCGTGGGCACTAGAAGTGGATTGTGCCCTATTAAGTGGCATTGTGCCTCTCCACCTCCTATGGGTGGAGCTCTTAGGTGGCCCTCTATTCGTGCTTCTATTTGGTTTCACTTGAAATGTTCTCTCGGTTGACTTTGGCTATCTCTCTAACTCGTGATGATCAAAATAAAGAGAAATAAGATGAGAAGTAGGACTCTCTCGTGGAAACTCTAAACCTTGTTGATGTGTGAGACAAATAGAAATATCGAGACCATCCACCTTCCCCCTTTGCTAGTGCTATTAGAACTTAACGATTGATTTATAAACAAATTTTACTTTAATAAATGTCTACATTAATCATGCTAGAGACTTTAGTCCCGAGTGGACTGTTGAGATGTGATTTGATGTAACGCACAAAATCTAAGTTTATTAGAAAAATATGGAATTTCAGAATTAGCGGAAAATGAATGAACATCGTATAGTCGAGACACGAGATTCTGACTTAAAAGGAAGAAAACGTGGGAAGAAAAGCGTGACCATTACGTTAGAATTTGCCTCGCAGGGCTTACATCATCATAAACACGGAAGGAATTCCAAAATTCCTTGTAAGTTAAGCATAGGCAGTAAACTTCCACGGTCATCTCTGTCAGGAAAAAATATAATGGAATGGATACCAAAAAAAAACAAGACAACCACAAGTGGTCAAATTGTTTGCCATTCAAGTCGAATCCTATTACCGACAAAACGACGAACAATATCTCAAATAGAACCAGAATAAAGATGTGAACACTCTTCCAATATAACTCACATTAATAACTAAGGTCATTTTCTTACTTGTATTCTTTGAAAGTTGAAGATCCAACTTTTCAAGAAAAGAGAGAATGAACTATAACTAGCAATGGCACCCTAGTGTGCAATAGGTACGTCGAAGAGTTTGTGGATGGTGAAATAGGGAGAGATTTTGGGATTATGTTTGTAGCAAAATGGTTTGTGTCGTTGTTGTGTGCATACTGAATAGTGTTACAGCGAACAGTAAAATATGTAGAATCTATAATTAAGTTTCATATGCAGGGGAGATGATCCAGTAGCTTAGTTGTTTATATAATGCGCAATATTTGTGATTGCACAAGTTTTAAGCAGATTGTGTGTTTAGCCATGATTTATAATGAATTGATAAAAATCATATTTGAATGTTCAACCTGTTGATCTAGCAGGGAAATAAACTAGTATGTAGATTTTCCTTATTGGATAACCCTTACAAGATACCCAGAAGGTAAGAGTAAATTTTCTCATTTGTCTTTTGTTTTTTTTTTTGATACCAAGCCAAAGGATACTCTTATCATTTTTTTATTTTTTTTTGAAACTGCAAGCAAATTTGACATTGATTTCCATGATATATATTTGAGTTAAAAATCTAAAAAATATTAAATATGGAAATGATAAAAGGCATTTATTGCAGTTCTTATCTATAGCTTAGGTTCTAGTAATTATAAACTTGTCTACACTACATTAGAGGTTCAATGGGAAATTTGTTTAGGGGAATGTCCCATTGGAAAAAATGAAAAAAAAAAGACAACTAATTGCACAAAATCTTCATTTTAAAATAAAAATATATATATATTTTATGTTTAATCTTTAATACAAATATATACAAAAGAATTTCTCCTTCTATTGTTCTCTTACTACAAATACGTGCCAACATTAAACATTATGAATTACTTTGTAATTCCCACCACATAATGCGCATCAGACTCAAACTTCTTGTAGACACACATTACAACAATCTATGGTCAAAGCAGAACTCATCACACTAGAAACCTTACATTATAAAATCAGAAAGAGAACTAAAACGAAATGGTGAAACGATACAATGAAGAAAATGGTATTATTTTCATGCACATCTTTTGTAAACTTCTATGCAACTATAGACCCACACTCGAGTTCGAGGTTTAACCTTTTCTCTACAAGCAAGTATTCAGCTTGCTCATTTTTTTACAGTCATCCTCAAATCTAATACTTTTCCATGGCCAAGTTAGTTTTCCAACCTAGAATCACTTGGAGTTATATATTGCCCCCTTTATGCTTTAAGGTGCCTTGTTTTCTTCCAGTAAAAGCATAATGTTTAATAATCTTTGCAGTTTTGATTAATCAATTCTGTTGCAGAAAGGTGTTGAATGGTTGTATGCAGATAGTCAAATTTATTAACTGTTGACGATGACTTTGATTTTGCTGGTGGTGGATGCACTAGAATGGAGGGGTTTGGTTGTATAGGAGTATTTGATTGTGTAGCCATGACCTGGTATGTGTCAATGGAATGAGCAAATTAGTAGTTTCAATTATATGAATAGCAAAGATAAAAAATAAATGTAATCTATATTTGAATAAACAAGACAATATAGTATGTGGCAAATTTTGTTTTGTTTGTATTTGTTTTTTGGAATAAAGGTTAAAGGTTAGGGAATTGCGTGATCAATTTTCATTAGACATAATAGTAAGCTTTGAAGGAGTCTGGAGAGTCTAACCTATATTTATTTGTAATCCGTGTGTTTTTTCAAGAGCCTATTTTAGACAAAGCCAATAAGCATTTCTCCTCTTCCTTCTGACATGCTGCATATGGACTCTGTGTCTGCGTATCTTTGGAAGTTGAAGGGTGGCTTGATACGTAATCTTGCAAGTGCACGAACTCTAGAAATAGCTGTGAATGTTAGCCCTTGTCGATCGATGTTGCCGATGTTGATTATTGCCTTTTCTAGTGTAAGGCCTTATGACTTGTGTATTGTTAGATCCCATTCCATTTGAAGGGGGATTTGATGATGAATTCCACGACTCACTGGGCCAATAGGGACATATTTTGGGTTATTGACATCCCAAGCATGACCTACATGTTTATTGAAATGAACTACAACAAGTAGTGGAAGTGAAGGCAGCTTTTCATCGGCCTTGTAGACTATATCTTTGACTTGGCCAAGTGCACCATTAACAAGGCTTGTTTCTACCCATAGATTTGAACATAACATTACCTCTTGTTGAATACACAAAAGGACCTTAGATTGTAGTTGTTCTTCATCAATATTGGAGCATGGTGAGCCCCTTAGTTGCTCTACAGTTGATATGGAAATAGGTGCTTCCAAAGATAGTAACATGCGTTGATTATGAAGTGAGACCATTTCATTTGTTGCAAAAAGGTGTGTTGAGGACAGGAATTCTATTTGCTCTATAGAGGCCAATGATGAGCTTGAGCGAGTCATTAGTAGTTGCCAATCTTCATTTGTAGGTTCTACATTGTGCAAATTGGAGAGGATAGTACAGAAGGTGACTTGTGTTGGTTCCTCACCGATCTGCTGAAAAAATTTGCTTAGTGTCACAACTTTGGTGAAGCTGCACCATAGTGAACCCCCGTACGATTTTGAGGTGTAAATGGGAATGTTCTTGACTAGTGGAAGTTGGCCAAGGTCACCGAAGATAATGATTGATTTCCCTCCAAATGGAAGTTGGTTGTGGTTGGAGAATGCTTCACATAGCCTCATGTCAATGCTTTGAAGTAATTTGGGACCAATGAAACTCATTTCATCTATTAATATATAGCGAATGAAGTACATTTTTTCTTGAAAGCTTGCTAGTGTTTGGCCTTGTAGGGGGAGAATAACTTGATAGGTACTCGTAGGGCTGAGTGGATTGTTGATGCTTGGATGTTGAATGCTACTACACCTGTAGGTGTAAGAAGTAGTAATGGTGAGGGGCTATTTTGGGATGAATTATGGATTGCAATTTGGATGCTTTTGATTAGGTGTGATTTACCTGTTCCAGTAGTTCCTTGAACAATCATTTTTAAAGGATTTTTGTAGGTACTTGCATTTAGATGTGAGCAAACTATATTTAATGCTTTTTTTGTTCAACAGAGCTCATATTGGGTAGGCAGAGTGGGAAGATAGGGTAGTACAAATGTTGGACGATTGGATTCTATGTAGGTAGTAGAATAGAATTATGTGTGGGGAGTGAGTTGGGAAGAACCCCAATCATGGTGCAAGTCAATGTCTTGGCAGCCAAGCATATTAAGTTCATCAAAGTGAAAAAGAAGGCTTGGGTGCAGGCTTGATAATACTTGCCATTCAGATGGGTTGTTTTCTTGCATTATTCCTTCTTGATTAGAAGAGGATGTAGAGTTGGTTTCTTCAGAAGGCTCTGATGGTGTGTGGAGCACATGCCAAGGATGGTAACTGGCTAAAAAACTCTCCCATTGTTGTGTAATAGGAGCGGGTGATAGTGAATTCATTGCGAATGCTATAAAAAGGTTTGTACAGTAGTAGTTCTAACCAACAAAATGCTTCAAAGCAATTGGTTTCTCTTGCAGGAATGGAGGTGAAGCATAGCGAGATGCGAACAATGGCTTGAATGGACCGTTCCTTCCATTGGTTGTGTTTTCGAGATGCCTTGTAGGTCCACTTTTAGGTATCCTTGAGAAATGTTATAGCCTCTAATTATATTGGATTAACCATGTAAGCATCAATGTTGTTTGGGGAGGTGGTGGTTAATTTAGATGAGAGACAGATCCGTTGAATGTTTTTCCAGTTGAAATTTAAAGAGACAAATGTTCGGCTTGATAGGGAGAGTGGAAGTTTAAGTAAGAGGTGGCAAGTTTCTTGGGCTCCAATATCACAATCCACTAGGGTATCAACAAGCATTGTTTTTGAAAGTTGTTGGGGCGGGCTTGTCAGACTCTATATTGGATGAAATATGTGATAGCATTGCATGGTATGTTTCTGACTTATTTTCAGCTTTGGTTGCATATTTTGCAATATACTTGAGGACTGTGTTGATAGATATAATAGGTTGGAAATCCACATTAGCTCTCCAAATGGAGAGAATGGAAAGGTTGTGTAGATTTAAGCAGTTGTCATTGCGAGCAATGGTGAATTTTGGTTGGCCAGCTTCATCAATTGCCAGGGTGGAAAGTTCTTGAGTGGGCCAAGGGGCTTTGTAACGACAATGTAGGGTTTGGCCTTTTTTCCTAAGGCATGTTTGTAAGGTACACTTTGTATGACGTTGAACATAGTTGACCAGTTCAGTGTAGTCACTAAGAGGGTCGGCTTGCAAAATCATTCTACTATCCATCAAACATGGGTCATCGCCAAGAGATCAATGAATTGTTTGGTTAATTGAAAGTAGCACTTGAGGGTTCCATGTAGAGACATGCCTTTCAATGTATTCAATGGAATTTTGTATAGATTGAAGGTTATTCCATTGTAGTTTCCCAATATTTGGTGCTCTTGCTAGCCAAAGGAAACCATGAATATGTGCAGAGCCTCTATGTTGCCACTCATACCTAGTAGATTTTTTTGTTTAGAAAGTATTTGAATGGTATCGATTGGAAATGAATGAGGCTAGAATAAAATATGCCTGTACCAGTAGTCAGTTGCGCCAATTAGTTTTACCAAAACCTCTTCACAAAATGCAGTGAATCTATGGTGCATATAGTGTGCAGCAAGGTGTGGATTTTGTACTATGTTTTGTATCCTCCATTTATAAGTGGCTTGCATATTTGAAGGTGCAGCTAATGGTATGATCTTGTGTAGGTCTGACCATTTTGTATCAGTCGCACTGAGCATGAAGAATAGCGATGGGCAACCAACTTGGATAACCATATCAGAGAGCTCCCCTCTACAACGGTTCTGAAAAGGACGTGTTCCTCGAATTGATGATCCAAAGAACATGAGTTGTTCAACAAGTTGTTCATTTGGAAGGTCCTTTAACTGTTGATGAAGATCAAAAATTGTTGTTGGCAAGGATATATCTATGTGCTAGGTATGTGCAGGATCATGATGGGCCAAAAAGTGGCAATATTATGGGTATTTGTAGGGTATGTGGCTGACAAAATTTTTTTTACCCAAAATTGATGAAACGAAAAAAGTTTTTAGAGGAGATTCTCAGCTCTCCACCAATATAAATTATGTTTTAATTTGAATTTAATAAATAATTATTATTTATTTTCTATTAGAATTATGACTAAAGTCCTAATCGATAGGCTGATTGAAAAACATCTATAACTTTCAAACGGTGTCACATTTTTTTAATCTGAAACATGCGTCACATTTTATGCTTCACACACTATACGATTAAAAAAAGAAAAATTAAATTTCATTAAGTTTTCAGCAAGTTAAGGTGGTCAGACATACGAGTTTTTATATTTTTTAAAATTTGTAATAAAAAATTAATAATTAATTATTTACTTGGAAACAAATTACAAAAAAATATGCATCACATCCAGACATGAGTCCTCTACTTATAAATAAAATCTTATACAAAAATATTATCATTTTATCATGGTTAGGGTGGTCAGACAGACACCTACTTCTTATTTTTCCCTGAAATTTAAGTACCACTGCATTGAAATTTCAAATTTTCACCAAATAGATTTTATTTAGTTTTAAATAAACCTAGTAGTTTAGAAACTAAATTCAATTTTCTACAGATTTTATTCTTACATATTTTTGAAATAATATAGATAACTTATTCAAATTTTTACGTGAAATTTCCTAACACTGATTTTTTTGAATTTTTTGCCACTTAAGGGCCTGTTTTTTCCATGATGATTCTGCACATACCCTACTTATGGACAAATACAAATGATGTGGCTTGGCTGCAATGATGCATACGAATATTGAGTATGAAGTACCTGAATTGAGGGTGTTGGCCAAACCTATTATCAAAGTACCTAAGCAAGTGGAGACCATATTCATGTAACTTAACTTCTTGTATGTGTTGTTGTTTGAATGCGGCTTGGTCATTTGGGAACAAAGTGGGGAAAGCCATAACAAACAATCATTCAGTGGTGTACTCATTGATGGGGGATGGCAAAATGGGTGGCCAATCCATAGACAAGGTTGGTCAGCCTTGACCTAGTTGCAATATAGAACACAATTCTTCTACTTCTTGACATGTTGGTGGAAGGCTAGCTACAAAGGAAGTTGAGTGGTGTGTATCTTCTTCAGAAGGGTCGAATGTTGTAGCATCTATATGCATAGAGCTTGTTGATGTTGGGCTACAAAGTGTGGTTGTTGCAGATAGGAGGTTAATAATGTTACTGGACGCAATTGGTAGACATGCTAGTGCAACCTCATCTAAGTGCACATTTTGGTAGTATGGTTCATGCAAGGTTTTATAGTGCGGTGCCTTATAAAGATCACTTCTACTCATGTAGAAGCTATAGTCCTGTTGGCCAATGTTTTTCCTATTAACTAATAGGATGTCTAATTCATCTATATGTCTAGGCAAGTGGGTGGCAATTGAAGAAATATCTTGAGGAAAGGAAATAGTGTGTCCACTATATTTTAGTTGCCCTCCCTTTGCATAGGTAACTTGAAGAATAGGGCTGACCCTAGCTATTAGCATCTCTTCAACTTGGGTGAGTTCTTTCAAACATAGGGGTTGCTCACCAGGGTCCATGTTATTCCATGTGGAGAAGTGATGGCTATTTTTTTCAGATGCACATCTGTAACAAGTAGGAATTCCATGTACTTGTTTTATCCTTATACCTGGATATTTTTCCATGCATACTAAGCAAGTCGACATGCTTGCTAGTCTGTCAAGCATAAAATGGAAATAATTTCTTGCAACAATAAAGCTTTGACCAAAGATTGGATGCGGGTGGATTTGAACAGGGGAAGTGGATGAGGGGAGTGTAGATGTGGAGGTACTAGCAAGGGTGTTGTGTGCGAGTTCCCATCTTCTTCTATTGACAATGTCTTTTTGTGCATGATAGCAAGTGCGTTGTTGTTGGTTACGATGGGATCGTTTAACTTGCAAGCTTGAATTTTCCATATCCATTTACTATTTTCTGTATGTTTACAAAAAAATTCAATAGTAAGCAATGGAAACTAAAAAAAGTATATCGAGCAGTACGTAGTTGCATTGAAACTAGGAAAGAACAAGATTGTATGTCATTGAAAGTTTGCATAGAAGGTGCAACATTAATGGGGATAATGTAATAAAATATGGAAGTAATAAATGTTCTTAAAAAGAAATATCAAATAAGCAAGATAATGTGTAAACTAAAAAGATTGAGCACACGAAAAATAGCATCGAATAGATGTGAAGCATTGTGAATCCAAACATAATATAAAAGTGAGCAATAATAAAATGTTTGTTTTAGGTTTGTTTTGGTATTACATGTGTGAATTTCCAAATAGATATGAAAGTGTACATAACTATGTTAAAATATTTGGAAGTATAGTACTGCACAAAAGAAAACCATTAAATTTTGTTCTTCGTATATTGCAAGTAGATGTGTGATTAAATGTGAAAAGGTGTGAGAGTAAATTCCATAGACATTATGCAGAAGAGTGATTTGGAATTCAACAAATTGGGAAATATATATATTGTTTGCAACCCTTTGTCGTGCATACAAATATGCACAATAGGACATTACATGACAAGTATTTGTCAAAAGCTTGTAACTAAAAAGCTAAGAACGTTTAATAGTTGTGGTAACAATGCTTTGTGTTTAATGGCCATCATAAACATTTGATTGGATGGTAAGAGCCAATAGGAACTCGCAATTGACAACTGTGTCTAGAATTTCTCTTGCTACATTGGCTTCTACTAGTAGGAGCTGGAAGTCTTCTGTGCTTACTCCTAACAACATTTTTGCAGGCTCTTCAAATGTAGTAACATTAAGAAGATGGCCTATACCATCCTGCAAGTCCATCTTTAGCATGTAGGTTAAATCACAAGTATCAATCTCTGTAGAGCACTTGGGGCATTTAAATGCACCCGAGGTAATTTGGAGAACCTTTTTCTTACACTTTTTTCTTTCCACCATGAGAGGGCATGATAGGTAGTAGAAGTTGTGTAAGTGGAGCTTTGTGATAGTTTCCTTTACACAAACATTTTGTTTGTCAAGAGAGATTGGTTTTGCAATACTTGAGATAGGAATTGGGTTTTCAAATTTTTGGGTTGACAGATGTCTCTTTGGGAGGGGAAGACAAGGTTGGGTAATCCCTGTACTGGCATACCATGTTTGTAATGTTGAGGCTTCAACCAACTTGGGATTGATTACAATGATTGTTGGAAAGATAGTATCTATAGATTTTCCGGACCATGCGGTTATGCAACCACTTTTAATCAAAATAATTGGTGGGTTGGGCTTTAGGGGAAGGTTAGCTAGTTGTTTCCCAGCAATTTGGCAATGGCTACCCCAAAGTGTGACGTCAATTGTTTGGTTTGACATGTCCATGATTGTAGTTGTACACTTTGTTGCTTCGGTGCCATCCCTTTTATGAATGGTTAATGCAGGGGAGATATATAGAACAATACTAATGACATCTAAAAGGGAACTAATAGGAAATGACATTAATGATTCAATGCTTTTGATATGGTAGTTGTGTGTTGGTATAGTGGACTCTACGCAGGTGAATGGAGTTATGGTTGTGGAGTTGTGGAGGAATATTTCCTAAGGGTTTGTGCCACTACTATATTTTGTGTTCCTAACTCTGATGCGGCCATTGGAGATGAGAAAAGTACTATTGGTCTTGATGGAATTGTAGAACCTATCTACAAGATCATTAAAGTAGGTAACATGAATCTCAGACCCTGCTTTATCTACAAAATCAAACCCAAAGACTTTCCCATCATTATTTGAATTTTTGTACTGATGGATTGGACTTTTAGCAAGGGCACGACCCTGAATGGACCACTGCTTATTGTTTGGTGTTAAGGTTGCAATGGGATTTGGTTCAAATGGTTTATCAAGTGAAGATGAGGGAGATTGATTACTAGCCAGTGGCCCCTGAGAGCTGCTAGAGGGTGTGCAGGTTACAACTTGATGAATACCAATTGGAGCTCCAATCATTGATGCATTGTTTGTAACTACTTCCAAGTTATGAATTATGATAGCCCTGCAATGAAGGGACAATTTGAAAGTGAATGAAATGTTCATGCTTAAATACAAGGAACTTAAAAAAAAAAGGTAATCATGTACGTACGTGAATTTTTGAAATTTCTTGCAATCGTATTCTTTGAGGTGGACAATGGAACATATGACTAAAGCCTCCTCCATGACAAGATCATTGAATTGGGTAGCTAGCAAAGTAGGATGTGTGTGCTCCCGATCTAACAATTGTATATGATACTTGACAAGCATAGCTTGGGGTTTTTCAATGGGATCGATAGATGCAACTTGTAGAATGGGATCTACATCAGGCATGCCTGAAAGGATGTCGGCAATGGCATTTGTAGTTAATGTAAACATGATGACATTGGAAGACATTTAAAGTGATTGGCCTGTAGGAAATTTGAGGAGTAATTATGAAATGCTCAAATGGTTCGCATAATCATTTGTATGAGTACAACCTGAAATATCTTACTAATGTATGCAAATAATTGAATTACCTAAGGTTGGTGGAAACAAAAACTTAATTTCTTTTTCATAATTATCATATAGTACTAATGTTTTTTTATATATATCACTTTTCAAAAGTAAGGAAAAATATAAAAAAATAAAATTAAATAATATGAAAATGGCGATCAATATAAAAGTATAAGTAAAGAAAATATAGGTTACAGAGAAAATTAAAAAATGTAGTAGAAGGAATAATTAAAAACACTAGCGTTTTTTATCCTTACAAATGAAAATAAAATACTTTTAAACTATTTATTCTCTAATTTATATATAAACTAAACTAATTCTCTTCATATTATTCTTAATTCTATGGATTGCAAAATATTTAAACCTAAATGTATTCATTATGAGGTTCTTGGCCCATATTTTCATTTTAATAAAGACACGTTAAAACCCTATCGATGATGTTAGCCATAATTTGCATTTTCTTTTATAGACAATTACAATAAAAGATAAAATAGAAAAGTGACCGCATGAAAGGCTGTCATGTTGAACTACATTCATTATAAAAAAATAAAGTCAATTTTGTAGATCATAAATAATAAACTAATAGAAATAAGAAACATATAAATATATATGAAATTTGAATAAAAAATTCAAATTGAAAATATAATAAAACTAATAAAATTCTAAAATTTATATTCCAATAAACACAAGTAATTGATAAAATCATAATATTATGAAATATTAAATTGTATAAATTAATTTTCATAAAATTATGTTTATAAGAAATTATCAAATAAATTAAATATAAATAACAACTTTACTTCATAAATGATAAAAGTAATTAAAAATGATAAAAACATATAGAAATAACAACTAATAGAAATAAGAAACATATCAATATATATGAAATTTGAATTAAAAAAATTCAAATTGAAAATATAATAAAACTAATAAAATTATAAAATTTATATTCCAATAAACACAAGTAATTGATAAAACCATAATAAATTATCAAATATTAAATTGTATAAATTAATTTTCATTAAACTATATTAATTATAAAATTATCAAATAAATTAAAATATAAATAACAACTTTACCTCCTATATAAAGTATTGTATTTTGTATTTATGCAATTAGTTTTATTTGAAATTTAGCCGCACGCTATCATTGGACCAAATGAATGGGTACGAGCCAAGTGCGTTTTAGTGAATGTGAAATTCTACTATTTTTTTGACTAACTATTTAGACCTATTTATAACATTATTTCTTTTAAATGAAATAAAATATACACCATCTTTTGTAGAACCCCAAATATATATATTAAATTTCTATACATATTATAAAATTCTACTCTTTCTTTGACTAACTGTTTAGACATATTATAAAAGTATATTTAAATAAAAATGTAAATAACAACTTTAGTTAATAAATTATAAAAGTAATTAAAAATGTTAGTTTTAATTAAATAATAAATTATAAATGTATGTAAAAATGATAAAAAAATGTATGCAACACATGATAATTTAATTATATTTATACAATTTTTTTTATTATTTTAAAATTTAATAATTAATTATATATATATATTTAATAATTTTGTTAAAGAATATAATTTATAAAATAATTAGATAGTATAATCATATTATTTATATATATATTTCTATTATATAAAATATACACTATATATTAATTACACAGGTATGTTAAAATCTAAATGTGCTCATTATTAAGATCTTGGTCGTAATTTTCATTTTAATAAAACTTAAATGTGCTCATTATTAAATCTTGACTGTAATTTTAATTTTATCAATAATTTTGTTAAAGAAAATAATATATATAATAATTAGATAGTATAATCATATTATCTATAATTTATTTTTTATTATATAAAACATACATTATATATTAATTATGTGTAAAGTTTAAACCTAAATGTCCTCATTATTAAGATCTTGACCTTAATTTTCATTTTAAGATCTTGATCATAATTTTCATTTTAATAAAACCGAAATGTGTTCATTATTATTATTATTTTTTTAATGAGGGGAATCAGGTGCAACACGGCCCCCCCTATAACCCCCACCGCCAGTAAAATTTTTACCATGACCGGCAGTGCTAGTGGGACACACCAACCGGTACCATGGGAGCAATGGAGAGTCGAACCCATGGTGGGCACCCTGCGACAAGGAACACCTTAACCAACTGGGCTCGGACTAGCGCCCCGAATTGTGTTCATTATTAAGATCTTGACGTAATTTTAATTTTATTAATAATTTTGGTTTATTTGTTGCACATCAAATGATCTTCTTTATGTCCTGGAATTCACAAGTATTTGGTTCTAAGCAGGTCAATGACAAATAAAATTTGGGGTCTATGCAAAATGGAAGTTATGTAGAAGCGCAACCAGCAAGCAAAGTGAAAACTACATAAGGCATCACACTTTTTACTTGTCATTTCCACCACAAATTGCAACTTTAAACCTGGAAAACTTATTATGATCATCTCACAACCTTACTTCTTCCAATGAGGTTTGCATCTTGGTTGAGCACACCATGTGTATGACGATGGATAATTAAGTGGCCCCTAATAAAGACGTCAGTCCAAACCAATGGCTTGTGAAAAATATAGATCTCTAAAGCTTATCTGCTAATTCCTAATAAATTCGGCTAATGAGAAACCTAACCTGTTCTTGTATGTTTCAAATTTTCTACAAAGTTTCTAGGCTAATTGGTCCACATTAAAAAAAAATGCCCAAGTAAAGAGATTTATTGCAATAATGGTTGAGGGTGAAAAGGTAGGAAAAACACATCGTTTGCACAGTTTAGCTACAGAATCAAGCTCATACTACTCTGTCACTCTAGGGTATAAGAAAAGGATTTTGTTATCTATGTGTGCTGGAAAAATATTGTATCCTTACCCCTGAGATGTCTCCAACAATTCTACTGTGTTGTTGCCATGCAGATCTGTAAAACTGGAATTTTCAGCATTGGCATTGGTGAAGGCTTTCAACTCATAAAAAATGAGTGATGTCCAATGTCTGTATCTATAATTGATGAGGTGGATGATACTCTTCTAAGAGTGAAAAGTTCTTGTAGAACATAAAAAATGGGACCTGGCTGCAATTATCCAATTTGAAGTCAATAATAGTAGAATGTGAATTGGGATTTTCTCATAATTACAAATAAAGAAATAAAAAATAATTCCTCAAAAATGTGATTCAAGGACATTTAATAATCTACATAAAAATTTGTAGAGGTGATTATTAAATGTTCTTGAATCATCTCTGCAAGTGAACAATGGAATCACTCTGTTGTAATTGATAAAAACTAAATAGATTGATCTGTGCACACCTTCCGATCAGGTCTAAATAGGAACACTACCTTTTGTCTCTTTTTTTTTGCACTTTCTATATGATTTTCCTTATTTAGCTAGTCTGGAGCTTCAAAGTTCAAATAGAGTTTCTTTTACAACACGTCCATGAAATTTACTTCAAATAATAGACTCAACTTCTACCACACCTAAAATAAATAGAATGTTTCAACGTGTTTGCTGGAAATTTAATCTTCAAATACATTAATTCTTTAAAAAAAATTCCCTTCCCCATGTGCCTTGCCAATGCCTCCCAATTTGCATGCGTATGTGATGTGGAAAATATTGGTGAAAGTGTGGGGAAATAGGGCATTCAAAGGTAAAAGCGCTGACAGCTAGCAAACCCTAGATGAAATGTCACCCACTCATCATTTTTCACCGAATTTATTGCCTCCAATTAAAAAATATTATCATAAATTGACCTTAGATAATTAGTCAAGTTTCCTCTAAACTAGGTGGATGAGCGAAATGTTTACTTTTTCATTTTGCAAGAACACATTTTAATCCTTTTTTGGCATCCATTTGAAAATTACCCTAACATTTGGTGAAGAAAGGTAAATGAGTAGAATGTAGTCTTTTCCCTAATATGTGTGTCGCTTCTGCCCTCACCAATGCTAGAGTGATTGGTTTTTCTCATGGCTTCCTACTAGGAACAGGGGCGATGTTGAAGAGGTTAAATGAGTCCATGATTTTGAACATATATATGCGTAGAGTTTTAATCTTTTCTTGTTTATGTGTGCAGGGCTAAAATAAGTAGCTGGAAGAAATGATTTTCTAGTTCAAGAAATAGTGAGTGGCTCATAAAATCAACCCAGAGAGGGAATAGGTAATATGGCGTCAGGAGAAGAATGAAATTATTAACTAATATCATGTCACTAGGGTTTGATTGCTGACATAGCAGCTTGATGTTGAGGTAATACTAGGGAAGAGAAGGATTGGCAGAGGGTTTGGTGTAATTTATGAGAAAACCCATATGCCCAGCTACCACAAAATCAAGCCTTGCCATCATATACAACATTGCCCTGAGGCAAGGATTCAGGAGCAAGGTCGTCTAAGTGGGGGTTGAGTTTAGGGTTCTCATGTCATGTTCCACCAAATCTATAATTTATTGACAAAAGATGAGATCTGGTCTGACTGGGCAGAAGGCTATAATGAAGAGAATGACTTAGTGAACATTGATTTCTGGCCTACCAGAAATCATAGAAGGAGAATAGCCCTACCAAAGAGCTATAGTGTATGTGCTAAAAAATATGCTGGCCTAACCTAAGAAGAGTTGAATACAGTAGAAGGAGAATAGTACTAGGTCAAAGCCACTTTTGGATATGTAGAGATAAACCTATTAGCTTTAACTGCTATAAATTATCTCTAAAACTAAGCATTGAAATCATGCACATATGCATGAGTTAGCTTGAGCCCTGAGCCTCACTAGGGGAAAATTAACTTGACAATATTTTTTGAAAAATCTCTTGAATAAAGCCTTTTAAAAACTCCGTATAATAATTTTAAAAACTCACAAATGTTAAACTAAGTGTGTCATTTTTCAGCAGTTTACCACAAAAGAATAAAAATAGGATGATACTTTCAACAAACATGTTTATAATAATCATGGCAGCTTTCTAAAGACATTAACTAAACAAACAAGAGTGACTTACCTAGAAGATGCTTAAGGAATCTGTGCAGACTTTGCAGGAAGAACGACAAGTGGCTGTGTACAGAGAACAACAGAAAATGGCTGCGTACAATTCAGAAAACAATAACAATACTTCTAAAATTAGAATAAAAGTAGTTGATAGTAAATGGGAAAAATCTCTTATTCAAACAAAGGTAATTGACTTACCTCAGAAATCGTGTTTTTCTTCAGTGATGGCAACAAGGCTTGTAGGAGAAGTTTGCAGAAAAATATTACATGAAAATAAGGCTTCGGCGAGCTAAATGCATTTCAGATATTTGCATTATAGATATTTACATCGCTACCATATTAAATGGTAGGAAAAAGTAAATGCAAAATTTAATTCATTTGCAGGTGTGTGACTTGAGGAGTGTCTGGCAAACAATCAAATTGTGAAATGTGATTTACATCGCCACCTTATTAAATGGTAGGAAAAAGTAAATGCAAATTTAATTCGTTTGTAGGTGTGTGATGTGAGGAATATCTGGCAAACAATCAAATTGTGAAATGTGATGGAGAGGCTGCTTGTGACTGCACAGTTTTCAGTGAACCGGCGGGGAAAGCAAGAAAACACACGAAAAATGATGGACGGTTGAGATTTATTTTCATGTCAACCAAGCCCTATCCTTGGTTTTGGACCATTCACTGGAAAAATGAGCTTGGAAAGCTCACATGGGACACACCTTCAGCGTAATTAATCGATAGATTACATGTGTGAGATTTAAATCTGAAACAAGTTTCATACTTGCAAATTATAGTTGAGTTGTTGAAAAACAAGTTTTAATTGTTTTTTACTGTTAAACCAGCTATCATTTATGGTACAAGCCTCAAAAATATGATGAAAGCCTCCAAAATCCCACTTATCATGTAAAAGCTAGATAAATATTAATTTTATAACTGAATGGGAACATTCTATTTCCAGTTGCAATGTTTTTTGTCAATTTGATGGAAAATTTATATTTTTATTTGCATTGCTTTATGTTATAAATTTGTATTCAAATATTTCAAAATCAGATAATACTTGATTTTTTTAAGGAAAAAATCTAGATTCGTCTAAGTTTATTTTATTTCATTATCTAACATGCATTATTAATTATTTAATCTGACCACATACAACTACAATTTGCAACACATGGCATCCACACGCACCCATGCACAAACACATACTCTCTAACATATTAACATATATATAGTTTTCTATCGACATAAAATGCCAGTCTTATCACAACTAACTAAAATCAAGAAAGATGTAGTAACTATCATCAAACATAAAACACTCATAAAACAATAAAGAGTGATTAACATTTTGATGAGAATGATGTTGAAAACCTTCATAATGCATTTAGAATAGAAACATGATCGCACATATAAGTAATTTCCACCTATGCTACTGAAATCATGATCGAAAATTTAAAGTAAAAACATGAGAAAAATAATAAATTTTTTTATTCATGAAAAGACTTAACCAAAATTAAATAAAGTGTTGTGTAGCAAAAAAAAATTATTTGTATAGTTCAAAACATGGAATGTAATTTTTTGGTCTTAACTAATATTCTTTCATAATGCGAAAAATTGAGCACACTCATTTATTTAAAATCTCAATTAAAATTGGTTCTCCTAATTTTTAACCTTTTCTTCCACACATTACATATCCCTCTTTATATCTATTTTACTATTTTTTCAATATAATTTTTTTAATTTATAATTTAGTAGAAAGTAATAAAACTACATCTAAATATAGATATAGTGCATGTCTATGTTCTAACTTTATGATGCCAACATTGGATTCTTTTAAATAATACAATCATCTTGTTTTTCTAAAATTTGAATTTTGTAATAAACAAACATATCATATAATTTTAAGCATTATTAATCAAAGAAAATATGAATTATATTATATTTATGTGTTGAACACTATTTTATTATATTGAACTCCATATTCTATATACTCAGTATTGTCAAATTAGTAATATATAATAAAATTTATGTAATCAATGACTTATGAAATTAAATTCTATATTTAAATTAAAATATATCTATTTATTAGAATAATGACCTATAAAATATTAAGCTATATTATATCTTATTCCTTTCAAATTTATATTTTATATTTAATTCTATCAACTTTGTGAAATTATAACTTTTCTAATCTTTATTTGTATAGCTTCTATTTCACATAACACTATATTTGATATTTAATATTATATTTTTCTCTTACTTTAATCTATAAATGCATATTTTACATTTTATATTTAAGTACACATTCTACATTGCAAACTCTATATTTTAAATTAAAATTTATTTTCTTTATACTTTATATTATAATAAAATTTATAGAAATTTTGAATTATATTAAATTTATTCATATTGAACTCTTTATTTTCTATTGGAACTTAGTATGACTATTTTATATTAAATTTATTATTTTAGATTGATGAAGTTAAATTTATAAGAGAATATTTTTTTCGACTATTTATGATATATTATTATGTAAAATATTATATTTTAGATTGTATTATAAAAATATAGTTTTATGTAAAATGTAGTTTTTAAACTATATTATGAAAGTATAGTTTTGTTAAACTTTGCATTTATTGAATTTTATATTTTTTGTTATTCAAGCTACTTATCTCTACTTTATTGTTTGAAAAATATAGTATTATTATATAAATAAAATGATTTAATTAAAAAATATATTTTAATTATACATTTAGAAAAAAAACATAAAAATAGAATAAAGTATTATAAAAAATTCTCGCATAATTCATTCCCCCTTATCTATAAAATAGCACATAATAACCTAAGGATAATTTCAACAATGAATGTACACATAAGCCACATATTTTCTTATATGTAAATTTAACTAAGAACAAGTAGCATCTCATCCAAAATAAAATTATTTTTTCAATGAAAAGATTATTTTTTTAGATAAATGAGTATTATCACATACATCTAATATAAGTGTAATATGCATTTTAAAGTGTAATATGCATTTTAAGTGTCATATGTAATTTTTGTGGAACCAATTTTTTTTAAGGACTTAATATATATACACAATCATTATATTTTTTAAGCTAGAGACAAATCATGTACCTATCTAAGGTTTAAGATGTTATTTAGTGGATAGAAATTTAATAAATTAAACATGTTATTGTGTAAGTACAAATATACATAATGGAGTGAGTTGTTTTAGAATATAGAGGATAAGTGAAGTGTGAGTTGACAAAAAATACATGAATCAAAATCACAATGCAAAGTGTATTACATGATAAATAAAAATAATAATAAGGTAGAGGTACTAGAATGAATTAATAATCAAAATGTCATTATATGTTATTTAGTTATTTTACCTTAAACACTTATGATGTGTGAATTAAACTAGAGTATTCTATTTAGAGATTATAGTTGGGTCATATACAATGGGAAAATGGATTTGTGCTTAATTAAAAAAAATCAAATTAGAGGTTGAAGAATATATGTAAAGATAAGGATCCGTGGCAAGAGGACTAGCATGCAAATAGACTAATTAGATAAACTTTGACACTATTATGATCATGTTAAGGTCTATCAAGTATCATATTTTTTTCTACCACACAGAAAATTTTGTTATGATGTAAAACATAAAATCCTATGAAATAACCATAGTAGTAACAAGAAGATAGTACTATGTATTCTAAAAATTATCAAAATATACAAAAAGATTTAAAAAGAGAAAAAAATATAAAATTAAGAGTGAATTATCATGTTAAAGATATAAAACACATGCTCAAAGCTACGTTCTTTCATAGGAAAAGGTTAAATTTGCTTAATATAAATTATAATTTTTATTTTTTTTTGGTAATTCTTTCACTAAAAAATATTTATCTTTGAATTAATTTATAAGAACTATTACATGAAATTCCACTTTTATTCTCTCCTAAACTATTAATCACAAACCTAGAATAATAAATATTATAATTTGACAAAGCAATTGTCTAAAACTAGATGCATAAAAAAGTTCAAAATCTAAGGACAAAAAAATTATGCTTTTAATCTAAAAATTGAATATCCATGTCACCTAACTGAGATTTAAGGGGACCTATCACATGAATTAACTAAAATTATGGGTAGGATGGTGTCACAACTTATAAGTGGGTAGTTAGAATAAAGTTGAGCATATCATGTAGTAACTAGTGTCAATTAGTGTGAGGGCATGTGGAATTAATTGTCATTAATTAGAAAAGGAAGCAATGGGCCAAGTGGTTTAATAATGGTTAGGTAGAACATAGGGATTGAGTGACTAGGTGGTTTAATTGTTGTCAAGTTACAACCACTTTTGTTTATGTAATCTAGGGTTTAAAAATAATAAAAATATACAATGTTGATTGGATAAAGTAAATTACTAATTATTAAGTTGGGAAAAAAGAGGATCTTAGATTCTATAGAGAAAGAAGGAAAAAAGTTGTAGTTGCAATAGACAAAGAGAGTTGCAAGGGAGAAAATATCTATAGACATGAAACAAAATTTAGTTTTTATTATAAATAAAAGATAAATAACAATATAAATAATTGTGAACTAAAGAAAAAGGATAAGAATCATTTTTCTAATATTCATCATTTCTTGTGCTTAAGGAAGTAGCTAATGTAATATTAACAAATGAGGATAACAAGAACAAAGTAAACAACAATTACAAAATTAAGGAGGTGAAAATTGTGTGCATAGGTTTCTCTTGAACATCTAGCTTTCCTATCTCCACATTGACATTTTCCAAAATATCTTCATATAAACCCTAAAATCAAGAGAATCCAATACTTGTAACTCACCAAAATGGTAAAAGAAAAAGTTGTCAATGATGAAGCATTATCATATTAATCACCTTAATTTCTCAACTTACAATAATAGGTGAAAGTTTACAACCAATCACAACAAGACCTAAAATATCTTAGCAAATCAATTTTTTAATAAATCATTTCTAAAATAATTTTGGTTCAAAAATTTGTATATTTACTTTAAAATAGATAAATATTTTAATACCAAGAAGTAAATTATAGTTTCTAATTTGTCCTCCTCGTCAGCGCCAAAGGGGTCCAAGTCTCTCTACTCATGGTACCCATGTTACTTGCTCACAGGCTTCTCCTCTGACTAGCAAGAGGGATTGTAGACACTAGAAGTGCATCACACCCTGTTAGGCGGCATTGTGCCTCTCCACCTCCTATGGGTGGAGGTGGCTCTCTAGTGGTGCTTCTAGTTGGTTTGACTTCAGCAAGTTTCTTCAGTTGGCTCTGGCCATCTCTCTGGCTCGTGATGATCAAGATAAAGAGAAATAAGATGAGGAGTGAGATACTCTCATGGACACTCTAAACCTTGTTGATGTATAAGGCAAGCCAAATTATCAAGGCCCTCCACCTCCCCCTTTAATATTGTTATTGATTTATAAATGAATTTTTCTTAACTTCTTTATTTTATTTTAAAATTTTTAATAAATAAATGTCTACATTAATCATTTATAAAAAGATAATAGTACACGTGCTAAGGCTTTAATCCAGTGTGGACTATTGAGATGTGATTTCATGTAACACTCATGAAATGCTGACTTTTATCCCGTGTGGACTATTGAAATGTGATTTCATGTAACGCACAAAATCTAAGTTTATAAGAAAAATTTGGAATTTCAGAATTAGCGGAAGATAAAGTTATGAATGAACATTGGATTGCCGGGACACGAGATTCTTTCCTTAAAAGGAAGAAAACGTGTGAGTAAAAGCGGGACCATTACGTTAAATTTGATTCTTAGGACTTACATCATCACGAACATGCAAGGCACTCCAAAATTCCAAGTAAGTTAAGCATAGGCCGTAAACTTTCGTGGCCATCTCTGTCAGGAAAAAATATAATGGAATCGGTACCAAGAAAAAACCAGACGACCACAAGTGGTCAAATTATGTGCCATTCAAGTCGGGTCCTATTCCTGACAAAGCGACGAACAATATCTCAAATAGAGCCATAATAAAGATGTGAACACTCTTCCAAATTCTCATTTTAGTCCCCAGGTATTTATTAATTTAACGTATTGGGGCGGTGGGGTTGTTACAATTTTGTCTTCGTTTATTCTTGTAGGGACATACCACGTCATCTGCAACACGTATTCGTTATTTGGTCTTCATTCTTATCACCTACAAGACTGAACTTTATGGACCGACAGACCTAAAACTGTAGGAAGTGTGTCTCACATGGTTAAATGTCTAAAATTTAGATATGGGAAAATAAATTCATCGAATGCTTGAAGCAAATTACATGTCTTGTGTTTACCAGGGAGAAGAACACTTACAAGAAATTGGAGATGCTATTTTCTGCACATTCTTCGTTTCCTTTGGATGGATGTTCACCTTGTCCTCAGAATTCTGTCAGGAGTCAGGCTTTACAATCCTCCACCATGTCAGAAGAAGAAAACCAGAGATGTGATAACTGTAATCGGGTAAAAAGTTGCTTTGTTGAAGGGAATGTATTGAGATGGCCTTTATCACAGCTTAAAAGGAAGCGTCCCCCGATGCTGGAAATTCCACCGGCCACTGCATCGGCTGGGTCATCGTTGCACGTCGAAAACCTCAGTGGGAAGCTGCAGAAGGAAATGTACGTTCAAGGTTCCAACTATTCTGTAGCCTGTAAAAAGGGTTACAAACAAATTATGGAAGATGCTTACAGCGCAATTACTGATATTTCTGGCTATTCCGACCAGGTGGGTTAATGTATACCATAACAGAGATTCATGTTCTACTTTAGAATGAAATTTATGGATTTTAATTGTGGAGTAATTGCTGTTGAATCATATTCCATGTTTCAATATCAAAATAAATTAGAACAAAAGGAAAAAAAAAAAAAACAGACACAGATTTTTTTCAAATTTCATCTGAACAATGAAACATTTTATACATTTACTGAGGATTTGCTATATATTAAAGATTTTATTGCTTAGGCTTTCTTCGGTGTATTTGATGGGCATGGCGGCCACAAGGCTGCAGATTTCGCTGCTGAGAGATTAGGCCAAAACATGATGGATACATTTGCGGAATTAGGAGAAGGTGATGGCAATATGGAACAGGCGGTTCGAATCGGTTACTTGAACACCAATGCAGCATTTTCTATGCAAGTAAGCAACACTTTATAGAACAAATTTAAACAACACAGTGTAATCCCATTTATCTTAATTGAAACTTATGAAATGCCCTTTTCAGTGTATAAGCAGCGGGGCTTGTTGTGTAACAGCGCTAATAAGAGGAGGCAACATGGTAGTCGCCAACGCTGGAGATTGCCGCGTAGTTTTAAGCAGAGATGGCAATGCTGAAGTCCTTACAAATGACCATAGATTGGAAAGGGAAGACGAGCGCCAACGGATCAGAGATCTGGAAAGTACTATTATGGATATTGTTAGCATTTCTTACATCTTTTCCAAGGTGGTATTTACAATCTAAATCATAATCTCTTCTTGCAGGGTGGTTATGTAGATTGTCATAATGGCGTGTGGAGAGTACAGGGAACGTTAGCAGTATCGAGAAGTATAGGTGATATAGAGATGAAGAAATGGGTAACAGCAGAGCCAGAGCTGCACAAGCTCAACATTTCGTCTAAGTGCGAATTCTTGATATTGGCATCCGATGGATTGTGGGACAAGGTACATGCCCATCTGGTATTAGAAGGCTTTTCTTCTAAAACTAGTGTTGATTACCAGAAACACTGTAATTACTGACACAGACTGTGAAAATATCATGTTCCTTATAAGGGTTTTTTATACTTTTAGAACGACAATCAATAAAAAAATTTAGGCTGATGGTTGATTTTTCAGGTGGGCAATCAAGAGGCTGTAGACTTGGCAAGGGCTTTCTACACAGAGAATTCAATGAGCAATTCAAGTATATGTGAGCGTTTCATGGGCTCAAGCAGAAAACTTGTGGAGGTGGCAGAAAGCAGAGGGAGCAAAGACGACATAACGGTTATGATTGTAGACCTTACACAATTTTGCAGAGATGGAGTGGAGGACAAAAATGGAAAGAATATGTAGTATTTAGCAAATGTGAAGACTACTACAGAATTTACAGGAGTTTTCATAACCAAGTGGTTCTATAGATTTTGTAATATAGTAGCAGGTGTTGAGAATTGTTTAAAGATCTAAAATAAGTATATGAGGTCTTATGGATTTTTATTTATTTATTTATTTATTTGTGATGGACAAGTTTAAAATTTTAAACTTCAAAGTTTTAGGAAATCAGTGGCTTCCTGATTTTGATAATTTTTTAGTAATATGAAATGTTAAATCTATAATTTATACCTAAACCTTCAAAATTAGAGGTAATAATTTAAAAAATTATTGATGAATGACATTTGGCATCAATATTTTAAGAAGTGGGTGAAGGAAACTACAATTATATAGCCAAATCTAGAAAAATATTGAGATGAATTTAAAATATTAAAGACGAATCATATCTATTATGAAAAATTTAGGAAATGGGTGGGAGAAAATTTCAGCCCCAACACAAAGACAACCCTAAAATCTAAAAGGTAGGGGCTCATATTTCTTTGAACTGGATTCTAAGGGTGGGGTCCCATTGGGGCCTTCAGGATCTATTTTTAAGCAAAGGAGGTCTCATGAAGTCAAAAGAAAATTGCTACATAATTAATTGGAATCTTAACTTGAAGAATAGTAGCTCCTACCTTTAAGGACTACAAATTTGAGAGGGTGAAAATGGGGTGGGGCTGGAGATTTCCCTTACAATTTAGGATTTTTATTTTCCATTTGTCAATCATCTCAAATTTTAAGCTTCCATAAATTATGAAACTTAAATTTTAAGTTGAACTGCATAGTAAATGAGTTGATGAGACCACCAACTTCCTTAAAATTTGGAGCTTAATATTTTAAGTTGAACTATGTTACTAAGTTCATGGGATCACCACCTTTAAAAAATTCCTAAAAATTCTCAGCAACACCTATTGAAACTTTTCAGAAACCCCCCTCAATGGGACCCCACCCTAAGGGTGTAATCCAAAAGAATAGCAACTTCTATCTTTTAGGACTACATATTTGAGGGGTGAAATTGGGGTGGGGTTTGAGATTGCCCCTATAGTTTAGGAATTTTATCTGCCATTTCTCAATCATCTCAACTTTTAAGCTTAAATTTTGGAGCTTAAATTTAAAGTTGAACTACACTACTAATAAGTTCATGGGACCACCAACTTCCTTACAATTTGGAGTTTATTTTAAGTTGAACTGTGCTACTAAGTTCATGGGATCACCACCTTTAAAAAGTCCTTAAAGATTCTTAGTAACATCCACTGAAACTTTTTGGGAAGCCCCCCTCCATGGGATCCCATCCTAATTTATCTAGGTATATATAGCATAATTATTTTCTTTTCATGGGACCTCATACTTCAGAAAAATAGTTGTTGGAGTGGCTCCATAAGATCCCTTCCTAAATTCTCTTAGAATAGAAGACCTATAATAGTAACAAATTACATATATTTTTAGCCCTACTTCATTGTTCAATTAGGAATATTTTTTAAATTAGTTAATGTTATGTAAGCAAGTTAAATTTTTGATTCAAAGTTTTCTCATGTGAAATTAAATTATTAATACATTTATGCACTAAATTGTATGATGCAATCATACTCACCACACAAAAAGAGTCAAAGTGGGGAAAATTACATACCTTCTAATCTTTCTCTTCATTTCAATTAAATTGAAATAAGTTCCATGATTCATTTATGCTCACTTTATATAGATAAAAATGAAAGAATTGTGTAATAGTAAAAATTTCATTTCATAATTTTTCTATTTATTGTGATCTATTTAGATTAAATTCTATAATATATTTATGGCTATTCTTAAATATCACCTATTTCAATCTTCAAAGGTTAATTTTAACAAATAAAAGTAAGACAATTATTTACCCTTTTTTAAGGGATGAGGTGTAAAATTTATATTCACTGTGACAATTGAAATGTGTGATGATTAATTAGTCTATATTTGTATTTATTTTATACAAAGTAAAAAGAGAATCTTATAATGGTGAATGTTTTAGCTTTGCATTTTTTAAAATGTTTTAAATATATTATTATTTTATCTAATGATAAGTGTATAAGTGGTGCATTTCTTGGTTGAAAGTGAGTATATACCTTAATGTATACATATTAGATCTTCTTGTATACATTTTCTATATCTAGTTTAGTTTTTACATTTACCATTTTCTTATCTTAAGCTAAATTTGTATTTGAAAAAGTGACCACAGCCACTTAATTTGTAAAATGCTTCTTAAAATTTTAAATTTTAAATTTAGGATTTTCCTTATTTATTTTCTCTAACTAGTACGTGCCAACTTTATGTTCACAATATTATATTTCATCATTAAAATTTTGTATAAAATAACTAACCCTAGTACATTTGAAACACCTTAAAACTAAGTGAAAGAAAACTTTTAACACACATTATGAACAAAGAATAACCATCTACCAATTTCAACATTGTATCAAAATTATATAGCATAGTAAGCATCTACTTATTAGTAATCTCATTCAAATTCATTGACTTTCTATCCTTAGTATGATTGGACAAAAATAGGGAGCTATCCTCGTCATGCTCAAACCCATGAGCATTCAAAACAAGCCTTTATGTAATGATCAAAAATGATAAATTTAAATAAAAGAACATCTAAAAATTAGTAGATAAATTATATACAATAATTATGACTAGATCCAAGTGTGCGGGATAGACTTTGTAGTCATAGAAAAGATCCTTATAATAAAAATAACAATTTCATTTTTTTAAATTCATGCAACAATCTAGGAAGCCTTAAATTTTCTCAACAATGATGAATCACTTTGGGAAATCTAAGAATGCCAAGGTAAGAGCTATATATTTCCATTTATTATGTAAATATTTAAGGATTTATTTCAATATGTTTACCATTCTTGGATTTTATTACTAAGATATTAATGTTAACAATGATTAATTAATTTATCTAGATATTTATGCAAAGAAAACTTATTTGTAGTACCCCTCCTTTTACTAGTTGGATTTATTATTTTTCTGCGGTAGTTTGCTACTTGTGACGATGATGATATTGTTTGAGTTGGATAGTTAGACATTTGATGATGTGTATTCCATTAGTAGACATGATTATTTCATATGACATTGTGGTTGGTAATGTTAGTTGATTTTCAGAATTATGATATGATGCAGTGATTTAATTAGATATGTTATGAGATGATTGTTAGTTAGAAATGTTGATTTATTGGTTATATTATAATTGTTAGAATAGGTGTGATGAAGGACAATATGGCATCACTCGTTCGCGAGTGCCCTGTTATGTTGCGATTCCTTCTCACAATGCAATACTTGATTTAATGCTTTGATTTTATATATATGTATGCACATGTACACAACTTCTCTTGTATGCAGGATTTGCAGGTACAAGTCTCGATTCCACCTGCTTCGGCAGGACAGGGCGAGCACCAATAACCCAACGGTTAAATGTTGATACAGAGGTGACGATGAAGTCCTCCCGTCCCATGATGTCAGGTCGTCTCGTTGTTTGGTATTGTTTACTTTGTGTAATTGTTGTCATTTGTGTTTTGCGTTATGTGTTATGTCGTATTTTGTCAAGGTAGCATTGTATAAGTTATGATTCATTTTAATGATGAAATAATTATTTATTTCAATGTTAGATTAAATTCTTTTATATATTTAGATGATTTAATTATTTTGAAATCATATATTGCAATTAAATAATAATTAAATATTAAATATGGCTTAATTATTTTAATCAATTATTTGGTGGTGGATAATTATGAGAATAATTTATTTAAATTAAATATGTAATGTGAGGAGCAAGAAAAGTTGCAAAAATAGAAATTAAAGCAATAAAACAAATAAAAGAATAAAAAGATGTGTGAGCCAATAGGAATAGAGATCTGGGAAAAAGCTAGCTTTTAAAGAATTGATTTTCTTTTAATTTTGATTTTTAGAGTTTTTGAGAGATGGACAATATATTTTTAATTTAATTGGAAAAATTGGAAGTTTTACACACACAGAGATATTTGTGATAGAAGTTGTGCAAGAGATGGGCTGGGTATTCTGAAATTTTAGAAAGGGTATTGAAATCTTCTGTTGTATTTGGAGGAGAGTTTTAGAGAGAGATTGTCAATCTGTTTCTGGTGAATGTTCTGGAGAGTCTTCTGAACAACAAAATAGGATTCAAGTTCGAAGGTGAAATTCTGTAGGAGATTTGGAGGCACGATCAAGGAACTCTTCGAGGTCATCTGAATCAAGCAGGCATCTTCAAACTTTCGAATAAGCGCTGGACATCAGGTTCCTCTTATATTTTCTTTCTAGCACTTTCGTTTTTCATCGTTCTGCTTCAGAGAAAACAAAACAAAATCTATTAGATGTGATTTGTGTGAATAGGGAGAAACTGTTGTTGGATTGAAAATTAGGGAAAGATATTAGATTTGAATTTTTGAAAAGAGAAGAAAATATATATATAGTATTGAACTGTTTTCCATTTCGTCAAAAACAAAAGAAAACCTTATTTTCTGAAACATTCAACTTATCAAAATAAGATTTTAGGAAGATGATTTCTTGTGGAAAATAATAAATTTGGGTTTTATTTTTGGATATAAATATTTGTATATATTTATGTGT
Source organism: Sequoia sempervirens (assembly GCA_007258455.2). NCBI lineage: Eukaryota > Viridiplantae > Streptophyta > Pinopsida > Cupressales > Cupressaceae > Sequoia > Sequoia sempervirens. The sequence goes on from VDFB02262880.1 coordinate 75,142, forward strand.
GGCTGGAATTGTTCCTTGCGCTATATTTTTCTTTTATTCTGTTATTTATTTTTACCCTCTGTACTTTAACTCAATATATTTTAATATATATAATATAGGTTTATATGGTTTTCTGGTAGCAAATAATGAATTTGAAGTTTTGTTAATATAATTATATATAATGAATGTATTCTGTATTTTACTCTCTAGTTATTCTGGTTAATATAGTTAATTCATATATAGTACTCTGTATTCTATTCTCTGGTTATTCAACTAATATATATATATATATTTTATATATATTATATATATATATTTATATTTTTAATATGTCAAACTGTGCTGGTACCGTACGTCTGTCATATGAAATTTTAATTTTGCTCATAATCGAAATTACTATATTCGTTTTATTTTATGGTTATGTTTGAATTTATTTAAAAATATATATATATAAAACAAATTTTAAAATATATATATATATATATTATAGGGGAAGGGAAGGGGTCGTACCCCGTCCCCTCCACCCTTTTGGCAGAAAGGACTGCCGCAGCAGTCCGCGGACTGTTGTGCGTGGCAGTCCTACGGACTGCCGTGCGCAGCAATCACGAGGACTGCCTACGGCAACCCTCTCTCCTCTGCGCGCCATGGACAGAGTTCGGCGCTTGGCTTTATTTTAATTTCTTTGTTTTAAAACAAAAACTTCATCGACTTTTCTAATTTTCGTTTATTGATATGCGTTTAATTAAATATATATATATTTATGAGTTTGTTCAGTTGGACAGAATAGTATAAGATTAATTTTTTTTACGACGATATAGTCTTATGTGTGATTGTTCAGTTCGGTAAGAACAATTTAGAATATATGATGATTTTATATATATTAAATTATATATGTATACAATATTATTGTGTAAATATGAATATACAAAATAGATAACAATTATTTGAGGAATATGATTAAGTTGAGTAAATTTGAAATTTATTATCTTAGAATAATTGAATGTAGCAAAATGGATAAGGCGTCAAAAATGATTATTGTGTTTATTTTAAGTGGATCTAACGAAGCTAGAAAACTCTTAAACGCTTTTAGACTCACGTATTTCTTTGGAGTTGCTATAACAATGTTCATGTATTAAATGGGATTTTGGGTGTTGGTAATTAAAAGAATTATTGTACTTCGGTGTGAAAGTTATTATGTTGTTCTTAGCTTTCTTATTTTGATTGGCTTTTTAACTCGGTGAGTTACTTTTTTACTTGATGTGGGAACCCAGTTGTCATTTTGTGAAAACGTCATTTCAGAGGCATGTTTTAGTTTTAATGTACTTCTCGTCTTGATCACACTTTCAGAGTTGGAACTTATGGGTTTTGTGCTTGGAAGGGTTGAACTGTACTGTTAAGATTTTTGGTTATGAGTAATTGCGAGAGGGTTAATGCCTCGCATGGTTCTTGTTTTGGTGTTATGTTCTTTATGTTTTAGTTCAACCCTTGCCTAGTTTTGATTTATGTTAGGGGTCGTAGGGAGAGTGGCTCTTCGTGGGCGCCGGCGCCTCAGTTGGAGGAAGTGCCAGGGGAACCCACGTAAGAGTAGTTAAACAAGTGATAACCTAAAAATAGAATTTAGGGGGGATGGGTAGTAAAACACACAAGATAAATAAAATTGGATTCCTCGTCTATGCATTAGGGCTACTGAGACTAGTGATAGACTGAGTAGGCCGTGGTCGGCAAAGTCGTAGTCTTGTCTTCATGAGAGTTCCAGGTGGTTGGCATTTGGGCCCTGAGACCTTGTTTTCCTGGTTAAGGCAGGATTGGTCCGTATGGTATGGTTTACGTTAGAGTCGTTCTTTTTATTTTCGATTTTTTGGAATGTGTATTTGGTGTGTTGGCGGTTCTGATGTTATTCCTTTGATGCTTTTTGAGTTCTTGTGAATGTGGTTTATGATTGTTAATTGGTAGTATTTCATGTTATTGTGATGAGTTTCTTAGTTTTAACTCGTTATGTGATTTGTGAACGTTGTTGGTTGTTCATTGTATACTTTGAGTTGTACTTGTTTTGTATCATGTTGTTGTTGAGTCAGTTTGACATTCATGGTCGGGTTCACTTCCTCGTCACCTCTGAGCACGGGGGGTGAGTTACTTGTAATTCACATGGTTGGGTGGAACGTGCTCCGCACCCGTTGGGTTCCCCATCAGTGTCTTGTCTTCTCAGCATTCCGCAGTGGAGTTGTACCAGTGATCACTTGTATTTCATATTTCATTATTCTTGTATCAATCCCCATGTTGGGAAGTTCAATGTAATTCATTTATCAGGAGATTGTAATGTAATATTATAACAATGATGTAATAGTTAGGATCATTTGTAACTCTTTTTAAGAGATTTATCTTGGATGTAATTATGCGATGTTTATTATTCTCGCATCATGGTTATTGGATGCATCCTTATCCTTGGTTATCATTATAAATGATATTGTTGTAATCTTTATTTTTATTTCTGTTTAGTGGTTGCGATGTAACTCACGTGCCCCAGAGAACTATGTGTGTTAATGTTATGTAATGTGCTATGTGATTATGGTTGTGTTATTACATGTTTAATTTAATTATTTTAAAAAAAAAAATTATTTGCATATTGTGTGTTCTCTGGGGTTTGCACGGCGGGCATTACATTATTTCTCTACAATAAAAAAAATTAAGAATTAATTTCAAAAAATTTATCATTTCCAACCCAAGTATTTCTATGATATTTAATATTAACAATAATTAATTAATTTATCTAGACTTATTAAGTAGAGATAATTTATTTCCTTACATTTTCAGTGAATCTTGCCCTCCTACCTCTTACCTAGGTTTATTCCTTTGCTATTATGATATAAAATTTAATTTTTTTATTATATACAACATATTACAAATTTTATTAGGGTTTATAATCACCTCCACTATATCTCATTGTTATATTCATTATTTAATTTTTGGCATTATTTCATGTTAACCCACCCAAACCTTTCAATTGACATATGCTATGTGACTATGGCTCATAGATTCTCATAACCCATTACCTATTGCTAATATAAATTCACACCTTGTTAGTTTTGATGTATTCATTCAACTTATCTTATGCATGTTCTATATATCCTTAATTATACTATTAAATACCCAACTAGTGTAAAAGTGGAGATGCATATTCTATGGAAATATTACTCCATCATATGGATAATCTTTCTTATTTTACAAAATTGAGCATTTATTATCCTTCAATTTTGGATTCTCTCATTTCACTTCTTCATGAGCTTAACTTAGACACCTCTTTTGCTATGATTGGTGATATTTGCATGGATTCTTTAGCTCATCATCTAGCTCATCACCATGTCATGAGTGCTAATTAGATGATGCGGCTCCTCATATTCTCAATCTTACCCACATGAGGATCAACCCTAAACCTCCATCTCATAATATATAATTGCATGAATTCATCTAATCTATCCAAAATCTATAAGTTACCTCATTCACATGTCATTTTCAAGAAAAAATGTGAATGCAACAAGGTTATCCTAGAATTAGGAAATTGCACTCACTTCAATCATCAACTAACGACTTGTAGCATACTGCTTATAGGTCATCAATTTTTTTGTGGTAAGAGGTTTACTTCATTTTTCATTTCTTACATTCCTTTATCTCTATTAGAGGTGAATTCTTTGTAAAAGGTAGGATTTTTAATGCTTATTTCCTACGCATTTCCTTTGTTTCCTACTTGCATTTTTTTCTTATCATTTAGTGTGCAAGCAACTAGATCTGTATTTATACTCCTAGAGTAACATTTTTAAATTTTAATCATTTAGTGTAACTTCTATATATAGTGGTGCACTTCTAGTGGTGTATATGTTCCATGCAATAACATAGACACTTCCAATCAATCATTTTCTCATGTTTTGAAATTTTTTTAGACTCATCATTTATAGGGGATATAAGATATTATTTTCATGTCATTTTCTAACCATTTATTGTAGGTTTATTTTTTGAACACTACTTATGAGATCAAACAACTAACACATGTTATAGATTCATTTGAATATGAAATAATCTCACATATTTTAAGTATGTTTCTATTGGCTTCACACATTTCATTTTGTAAGGTCAATAATTTCTTTTTTATGTTGGTTTGACTTAGGAATATGTATGTTCACCTCTCCTACTACAAGGTGATCTTGGGAACAAAAAATATTCTTTGACACTTTTTTCTTCTATCAAATATTCTAACTCATGTATGATCTTTCCTTACATTGTATAAGTAATATTTGAAATAAAAATGGTTAATATTTTAATTTATTTTTATTTCATTGGCACTAGATTAGATTTCATCATTGAGTGGTGACTAAAACCAATGTGTTCCAATGGGGTATAGAAATTAGGGAGAGAATTGAATTGCCCTCCCTTTGGGACCATATATTTATTGCTATGGGAGCTAAACTTCCCAAAAATATTAAAGTGAAGGAATGTGGGTTACCCTCTTACAATATGCCATTAGACATACATCTCACTTCATAGAATTGTGTCTCGTGTACCTTTAGTTACATTGATAACCCCCTAGAAAACCTTGTGCAAGCTTCACAAAGTGAATCTATTGGTGATATTTAGTCTTTGTAGTGCACCAATAAGTAGTTCTTGAAGGGTTACTCATATTGTACTTTAAAAAATGGAATAATATTTCATGCATGCTCTCCTCTTGTATCCTAGTGTGATCTTGAGAATTAAATTTTGTTAGAACCTTGATCAATAAGTCATACTATTTGTAATAAGGTCAAAGTATATTTTTGGTCTTGCAAAACCAAACACTCCCACTTGAATAGCTAGGGATTCTCATGTTTCCATTATTTTCTTTCTTCTATTGAATTGTATAAAAATTATGTTAAGCATTTGAAAATTCCACTAAAATCAAAGAAATAAATCATTATCCCATCTTTTAACCAATTGAATAATCAATTTTACTTTGATGATGATGATAGCCTTATTGATCAAGAACAATATGATTCATGATGATGATGATGATAGTCATGTGAATCAAAATAAATATATTGAACCCTTTAATTTCATTATCTCAATAAAAATTTCCATTAACCTTAATTTTTCAATCATAAACCATCAAAGATCCTTTGATCACAAACATCCTAGAATATATACCCCATGATCCTAAATAAAAAAAAATCCAATCTAATAAATTTAAGGAAAACCAAAGCTAAAAATTTATAAATTATTAGAAATTATATCCATAAGTATAATTGGAAATAAAATTATAAGAAAAAAATTCAACTTTAATGAAAAGCATAAGACCTAATCTTTAAAATTTTAAATCAAACCCAAGTGAAAAAAAGGCATATCATATCATGGTAAGAGCATTATAACTACTTATCAATACAACTCTATTGGTAGACTCTACAATACAATTTATTAATGCTCTTAGAAACCAAAAAAAATGTTAATTAATTAGGAAAACTCACAAGAATAAAATATGTCTAATAAAATTTAAATAATATAATAATCTTTTGGGAAAAAAATGGAATTTATAATTAGATTTAAATATGAATACATAGTAAAATTTACAATCCCATTAAGAGATGAAAAAATTGATTACATATGAGAGACTTGAATAGTTACTTCTTCAACATTGAAGAATTTCTCTATTAAGAAAGAGGAAGAAAGTAAACCTAGTAGATGAATGTCATCAAGCACCATCTCTAAATATAGTCATGGCACCCTCACATACTTGAAGGATAAGATTCATTAGAAAGCTTGAGATAGTGCAATAATTGAATAACTAATAATTTCAAGAATGATTTAATGACAATTATCTCTAATTTAAATTGCATGTCACATTACAAGGAAATACAATGAAATTTTATACCTTCAATTGAATGGTACAAAGGTTTAAATGAATATATTTTTTACAATTTTTTTTAAATAGTTCTTATTTAATAAGAATTTTTAGTGTTCTACTATTGTTTGATAGTTTTCTCATGTCTATTTAAATTATTTTTTCTCTCTTTCTTTATTTGTTTAATTTTTTTGAAAGGTTTTAAATCAAATCTATAGAATCATTTAGTTACTTGATAGATTATTATGAATCTTAGATTGTAACCTCATCAACTGAGCGTCAAGGACTAAAGGGTATCCATTCTACCAAATTTACCTAGGGTAGGATCTCGACTTCATTTTTTATGGTGTAAGGGTCTTGCACTCAAGAATACTTGATCTAAACTGGACTCATTTGGAATGAATCAATTTCATCAATAGACCAAAGACCCATTAGCACTTATTTGAATTTATCTTTTTTTTTCTTCTTTATATTCTAAATACATTTGTCTATAAAATGTTATTTATTTATTATACTTAAAAATTGTATTATTTATTGCACATGTATGTACATGAAATTTTTTATTTAATAATTATTTTATTTTATCTACAATCTTTATTTTATCTTTTGAAAATGATACAATTTATTATTTTTCATAATTCTTTTATTTTATGTTAATTTGAAAAAATTTAATAAATATTATATACTCATATGTTACTTTTTAATAATTTTATTTATGACCAAATTTGGATATCTTTATATTTTAAATATAAATATTGACTCTTAAATAAATTTTTTCTCACTTACTAACAAATTAAACAGAAAATAATTATACTTAAAAATATTTTTTAAAAAATCTACTATTATAATATTCGATAATACTACCCGTAAAGCAAGACTTAGGCTATTTTATAGTTAAAAACATTTATAAATACAGAAGCCGAAAAGATCGGGATAGTGTCTTTTTCTAAGACCTTTGTTTTTGTTCTCCTATGGCCTACATGTTTTTGTTCTCCAGCGTACAATGCGAATATAAAATCTGTTTGAAATTATTATAGGCCCCTCTAGTCATTTCTTACATGTGTTTTGACCTTTTCTAAGCTTAAAAGTTTTGAAAGAAAAGAATTGGTAGCTACATGGGTTTGGCAGTTAGTAGAGCTTTTGAAAAGTATTATTTTTTTTAAATCACTCTTAATTTTTCTCATTATGTGAGATGATCTTGGGCGCAATTTTTTTATAACAATATAAAATAAAACTAAAAAAATTCTTTCATATGCAACCTATGTACTGTTTAGTTTTTTCGTAGTCAACATTATTCAACATCTAAATCACTCTATGTTAATTAATTTCTAACTTGCTTTCATATCATCGAAATAATATATAAATTGTGATGCTAGTTTCATATGTTGATTTGATGCAATGGAAATTTTCACTTTTTTCTGACCTAAATGAAAGAGCAAATTTCCTTAGGGTTTGATACCTTTCTCAAATTTTATGAAGAGGGTTACAAAAAGAGGAGGGAGATGTGATAGATTGAAAATTCAAGGATGGAATGAGGATTTGATAGTTTTGGACAAGGTATGAGATTGAATTATAGCCTAACAAGCGATTCAACCAACCTTAACCAAATTTGAGAATGTCCTAATGATGAAATGCAATCATCTAACTAGGCTAATACTACAATTTACTGTTTTGATGCAAATACATAAAGTATAGAACTTCACAAACAAATTTAGACAACAAAAATGAGTAGGGCAGGACACTATGCACCTATGATTCAAATATGGGATAGAAAATGGAGGACACATATGCCAAAGGCATGAGTGTCCTTGTATAATTTTTTTAGATCTATTTTGGGGCTCTCTGATGTCAGATTTGAGCTTCAATTTTTTTCCTTCAGATCTATCGAAACACTGCTAGATAGTTTTGTAACTAAGTTTCTGTAGTTTGACAAGATATAGGTCTTCAAATGCAACAATGGACAATTTTTCTTCAAACTCCTTTCAATGTTCTTCAAACCTAAGATCTGCACATTCACAAAGAGAAAAAATATTGGGCCATTTAGGGGCTTACCTCAATCAAACCCCATGTAAGTGTTTCCACTTCTACAATGACAATGCCAATGATAAATGGATAATGAATAGGAAGGAATGATGAAATCATAAAGTGTTGTAACTCACCACCCTTCAATGGCTTTCTTGAAGGATCGAAGTCATGCACATCACCTCAAGGTCTTGATCTTTCTTGCTTTAATGCTTGAATGCTTTGAAGACCTATAAAAGTGTTATCCTTCACAAAAAAATGATAACATGAACACACATAAACTCACATAAGATTTGACATGATAGGATCTTGAATTGTTGCAATAATACTATGAAATCCTGCTCTTGACTTTCTTGAAAGTTCTCTTGATCTTAAGTTTGCAAATTTTTCTATTGTTCTTGCTATCTAGATTGCTCTCAAATGATGCAATAACTGGGTATTTATAGGAATTATTTAATTTCCTAAAATTTAAATCTCGATGTCTGACTTTAGATACTTGAAATTCAAATATTAAATTTCCACAACCGACATATTTCAATTTAGAGGGAAAATAGGACACTCATGCCTAGAGTGTGAGTGTCCTAGACCTATTTTCTAGGACAGTTGGTGTTGGGGGAAATATATTAGATAAGTGCAATTGATTCCTTCTTGCAACTCCTCAAAAATTGTAAAAAAATGGGCCATAGGATGCATAATTTAGCAAATTAAATACTCACTTATGTCTAATAATTTAAGGGCGGACCAAACATAACATGAAATTGTCATGGGTGACAACTCATGATGCTATAGTACACTACTCAAGTTCAATGCCATCCTCATAGCATACACTAAAATGCATCAATTTTAACAAAAATAGAATTCTTCAACTCATAGCTTGTACCTTGAAAGATTGAGATCAAGGTCATCCTCTGGTAGCTTTCAATCTATAGCGGCCACAAACATTTCTATGATCATGCTTGATCTACTTGATTTCTTCATATTCCCATTTTCGTTGCATTGCCTTCTTCCATTCTTTACATTTGAAAATCCAAAGAAGAAAAAATATGAAAGAAACAATTCAAAGAAGCTTTAGATATCATGTCATTAATAGAAAAAGAGTATAACTGCTTCAATATTTAAGATAAGTAAAGTGATCCCAAAGAAATGGTCCGTTAGAGGCTTTTCAATGTACTGATATAATTTGTTTTAAGTTGTCAGGAATTTCATAAAACTTTCAAGGTTACTCTAGCATTTGGAATAAATTCTTAAATCCATGTAAAACAATGGAGATAATAACTTGGTATCAAGATATTGGATCATATTTTATGGATTGGTTCTTAAAATTTAAGGTTTAATTGGAGAGCTATATTTATTGCATTGTTGTGGCAAATATACTAGTGCTAAAACTTACAATTAATGTTCTCTCATTGTAAAGATTAACCTTATATATTTTATTGATTTTGATTGAATTTCTTAGATACTTAAAGTGTCATTATAGAGAATTGATATTTCTTTGTCCCTAATGTCTTGTACAAAATATAGATATAGTTTATGGTGGATTACATTCGTAAAAGTTGATTACAATCAAGAGACTTGAATAACCACCCATCCAATATTGACGTCTACATGCATTGACCAAATAGGAAAAAGTAAACTTGACTTGATGAATGCCATTAAGCACTATTTGTGAATACAAAGCCATGAAACTCTTAGAGAATCCAAGAACAAGAAATATATAAGACATTTGAGATAACAAAGATAATAACTAAAAGTGCCAAGCATAATTGAATAGCAATTTCTCTAATTTCAATTTCTATTGCATGTCATGGTGTTGGAAAAAGAAATGAAATGCCATGTATTTCAATTTTAAGTAATTTGTACATTGTAGTCAATACACCAATTATTTATGTGTGATATCCACTTAGTCAATGTATTGACTATTTCTATATGAGATCCACTCTCAATAACACATTGTAAGCACATTATAAACACATTGTAACCAATACATGGATTGTTTAGATCAACTTCTTTTCAATTACAAAGATTAATATAATAATCATTTTCTATAAAATTAATTTCTTTCATATACTTTTACAATAAATTTGTATCTATCACTTGCAATATAATTTATTAAAAAATAATTACATTTCACCATATTACAAAATAATTTATATTTTAATATTTATTTAACGCTTATTTTATATATTAATAACCCCGTTTAATGACCATTTAATCATTTTACAAATACCTTTGTGACCTGCACATGGCGCCCTTAATTTGTCCCTCCACTGCATTCTTTGTCGTCCTGCATATCATGTGAATGTAACCTCTTTCAAATTTGGCCCCTCTTGTCCTTTCTTACATGTATTTCGATGGGACAAATAATATATGAAACCCACGTTCAAAGTTTTATTCTTTGAAAAGGAAAGGTACTACAAAGCCTTTTGGCATTTAGTGGAGCTTTTAAAAATTATTATTTTATACAAAGCACTTTTAAATCTCCTTACTCATGATGTGACATGATTTTGGGGGGACCTTTTTACATTAGATACAATTTTATACAAGGCCTTCTATATGCAATGTATGTACTCAATCCCAATAGATGCTAGAATACACAAGTAACATTATTCAACATGACTCTAAGCCACCTGATTGTTAACTCATTGTCATATTTTGATAAGGTTCACTTTTTTAATGGGCATGTTGTCAAAAATTTATTTTTTATACAAATTAAAAAGTTGTTTTCAAGATCTATGTTTTTATATGTTATATTTATTTAATTGTGATAAGATTTGTTGTATTTCATAGTTAGTAATTTTTATTTATTTTAATGATTAACATATATTGTAAAATTACATAAAGTAAAAGTGTCATTTTCTATTTGTTTAGGGATCTATACACACCATTAATGGAAAATGGGTAAATAATTAATTAACATAAAGTATTATTAGAAGAAACTCTAATTGTGCTTTCAAATGTCTACATTTGCTTATGTTATCACATTGGTTCGAGGAAATTATTCATCCAAACAAGAGTATATAAACAATGATTTCCTTGAGTAGAATCTACGACCTTATCTTTTTCATTCTTGAACTGACTTTGGAAAGAAATGTACTTAATCAAATTGCAACAATATGACGTATAGATTAATGTCTTTATATTTCTAAAAATATTGTACATTACATAAAACACACTCATTAGCCTTTTATTGTGATGGCCATAATCAAATAATTGCATAGAGATATTGAACCCCTATTTATCTCTATATCTCTTAAAGAACTTTGCACATGTGCATGATACTAAAACACCAATTGATCCTCCTATTGATGCTTGATGCAAGAGCATCCTGAATTAACAAACTATCCTCATCAACCAAAAAAAAATTGTAGCTTAATTTTTCAATTTTTTGTTTGTTTTAGTTCATCATTGCAAGCAAACACAAATGTGGTGCAGGAGCACCCTAGGTTTAGTAGGTTCAAAATTGGCATTTTGGTTTTGTTTCATGTTCTTTCATGTAATAAGGTCTAGAAAAACCATCTCATGTCTTTTGGGGTCCAATTAGAGGTCTTGGTCATTGGTTGGTGTCAAAAGGCAAAACATGCATGCAAAAATCTTGTCAAATTGCTAAATGTTACATGCAACTTTTGGTCTTTTTCTTGTAAAAAGGAAATGTAATGTTCAAAGGTGAAGTCTAATGGTTGGAATTCTATGGGGCAAGTTGGAAAACATTTAAGAAGCCTTGTTCCATCGAGCTTGAAGGTTGTTGATTGATGTTTGAAGTTTGAAGCAATAAAGCATCTCAATATTTGCAATATTTAATGTGCTTTCTACTATTCTTTTGATTGGTATGGTGTTGTATGGATTCATTATAGCTTGAAACCAATTAGAGATGATAGGTCGATGAATCTATTTTCTTCTGCAATTTGTTTCACTTAATTTCATTAGGTATTTAGGAAGTTATTGTATATTCTTTCCAACTGCCCTGAAACCCTAGTTTAGGGTAACAATGAGTACAATAAAATGAATTTCTCCCCATTACACTAGTGAAAAATCATGAAACTCAGTGGAATGGTAGGTCTTACTATGTTCTTTGAGATATCAAACATATAGAGGTTGGGTTGCAAGTTGGCACATGCTGGAGCAACTTGAAGGTATGATATCACCATGTATTAGACCTAAGAACTCATGAAAAGGTGGTGTCAAGCATTGAAAGAGTCAAGGGTAGGTTGCTTGGTAATTGGAGCATGTTAGCAGATGTGTGAAGACCTTATTAAAGCCAAGGAAAGGTGAAGGAATCTTTGGAAAACCTTTTTGACGTCAAGCCCTAGTGCCAAACAAGCCTAGTTACCAAATTAGGCCTAGTTTACAGTAGGACATTTAATTTTTGACCCCAGTGTTCCAAAGCAACCCTACCCCATTTTTAGATACACGTTGTAAGGGTGAAAAGGACATCCCATATTGGATTTACATATTGAATATCAGTTTTGTATCAAAAATTATGACCAAAAAGGTTGATTTGTTGCTCTTTTAGGCCTAGTAAGAAAGGGGCCAGTTAAATTTTGAGCCCTTTCGTACAAAAGAACCCTATTTGATTTCTTGGTATATGTTGTAAAGCCTAAAAGGGTATTTGAATATGTGTTTACACTTTGATTTCCAGGTTTGCTCCAAGAGTTATGCCCAAATAAGACTTGTTGAAGTACTACTAGGAATGATGCTGATTAGTGAAAGAAACCACCTTGATTGATGTGAAAAGGTTCTTCAAAGGTATTGATTAGTTAAATTGGATCCTGAATATCCTACTCTGCATCAAAATGTGACTTTAGAAGTGACAAAGATATTCAATGAAAAAATATCAAATTGCATTTAGGCAAAGTTTTGAATAGCTCAAATAATTGTCTAAGAAAGAATGAGCATAGTTTCGTCGCGCTCACCATAGACTTGCATATGAATGGTTACGAAATTTCCCTTTAGTTTTTTAAGTTCGAGTTAAAGATAAGCAGTTTAAAAGAAGTTTGAGACAAATATATAATGAAATATATGGGAGCCGTGAAGAAATGAAAAGAGGCTTAAGAAGAGAATGCTAAGGCTTATGGTAATACGTTGTGCAACAGAACTAATGAATAATAAAATACAGATTTTAAACCAAGAAATGAAGGGGCACAGTTGAAGATTCAGAAGGAAGAGTGAACAGTCGCGACCAAAGGACAAAGAAGTTAAAAATAGCAATGGGAATGTGAAGGGGCATCCCAACAAGGAGAAGGAATTGGCGCAGGATTTAGTGAATGTATTTTTTTTTGCTATCGAAATAGAGGTCCAGCTCGTACCCACAAAGGAGGAATCATTTGACTGGCTGATAAACCAAAAATGAAACTGTTTTATGCCAACATAGTGTTGGTTAATGTGCAGAATTTATTATAGATGAAAGAGGTTGCATTGAGTAAAGGAGGCACAAGAAAAAAGAATTAAATGTATAGGACTATGGAGGGCTGCGCATATGCAAGGGAGGAGCAAAATTTCAAGGCATCAATTGTGAAGAGTGGTGCATAGGAAGGTCACACCAAGGCTATAATTTGAATGCCAATTCAGCCAAGAAAAAAATAGAGATATAGGAAACTGTGTGTGGCGTAGAGAATAGAGAGCAGTAATGAGGTGATGTGCAAGGGAGAGTAGAGGAGTTTTAGAAATTTACAAGTTTGATAGTGGAGGGTGTGTAAACTGCTAATTAATAATAGCCCAAAGAGTGATGACTGGCAAGGAGGCATGAGCAGATGAGTGGAGATATTTGTCATATAAGATTTTGGCCATGGGAGGCCCATTTGAATGTAATTTTGTGATAAAACCAAATAAAGTCAATATTTTCTTGCAATCAATATTTTCTTGAGTAATATATTAAAGCAGAGTGTTTCTTGTAAGAGTAATTTTGTGTTCGTAACTGGTGTTTAGGCAGAGAGGGGAGTTACCTCTCTTGCATTGATGCCCCTTACGTATTTGTTCACAACTCACACTATTGATGTGAGCAGATCATGGGATGAGCAACATTCTCATCTAAACTGTCGAGTTCTAGAAACATGCAATGAGATTTCATTGTTTCCTATTCGATGGTTGTATAAAGGCATGCTCCACTTTTTAAAGCCTAAATGGGATTTTTTTTGCAAATCAACATTTTTTAAAATTATTTTCTCTCCCTTATAACAAGAACCCATAAATAGATGAATATCAGAAGGAACTAGAGTGGAGGAGCTAGTTTCAAATCTAGGGTCGAGGGAGATGGAGAAGCATAATGAGAGGATGCAAATGAAGATTTTTGGAAAGGTGTGGATGAAGACGAGTTGCTATTGGATATCCTACTTGAGGCTCGGTTGTAGGGCTTTTCCCTTGTCTCCTTGGAGGCTCTTAGGCTTGCACCAGTGGCGATTGAGCCTTCTTTCAGCTCAAATTTTGGCCTTCATAAGGGGTTTCTTGACTAGTCGATGGCCTTTGTTTCCCTTCCAGATGCATTGGTTGCTCAAGCGAATAGCGGGGTTGGGTTTCTACCTTATGGGTGCCATGCTAGGGATTCATTGCGGTCTCCTCCCCAATACACTGAATGTTTGTAGAAGTGTAATGGTGGGTCTGTCATTGATGCTCGTCATGTCCAAAACTTGGATGTTTTACATCTTGTCTCATTTCTCCTCATGCAGGTTGTGGATCCCATG